>JAMRYI010000473.1:0-128582 GCA_029231635.1 Ditylenchus weischeri | reverse complement strand
TTTTATTACTTTACATTTTTATGATTCAAGCTCAAGCAGGATAGCCAACTGAACACTAGGATAGACTCAAACATTTTACTAACTTTTTAACATGTTGAAAACACTTTTGAGCCGGTCTAACATACGTTAGCCTACCCTGCTTTAATGCTTTAGCCTAAGTTAAAATAAATTTAAGCACAAAAATCTAAACCCATTAGGGCCAAAAAATAGGTGCTACATGGATTATAGATAGGTTTGGTAAGGCTGAAAAGAGGTTTTATTGTATCCAATCCCACAACTTTGGTAAAATTTAGCAATTTAGTGTATCCAATCGGTGGTATATCAAAAACGCAATTTTAGGCGAAGTTTTTTTTTGACATTTCGGCTTTCCGCTTAATAACCCTACCCCCAAAGTTCGTTCCCGCCTTGGGTCCGACACTTTTTTTAACCTGATTTTTGAAATGTTTGCCAAATGTGATTCATCAGTCTAGTCGGAAATAGCGCAAGGATTCCGATTTTACCGATCGTTTTTGCAATCTACAATAGTTTTGCCAGTAAGACCCGCGACGCTCTCTATAAGAATACCTAAATCTTAAAAAGGTGTATCTTATAGAGAGCGTCGACTGTATAAAAAACTGATTCGAAAGTTCAAAGGTGGCCAAGTTTGTTTTTGACACACCCTGTACAATCCACCTAATACTCAAAGATGCCCTAGAACATGTGCATTTGCTGTTTATGCCCTGAAGCATGTTTAAAAAGTATTTTTAGGTTGCGGAAAGGGATTTGGCATTTTTGGAAAAAAGTTAAAATTTTTACTTTTTGCCTTAGTCCCCACTATTTTTTCGTTTTTTGGATAATTAAACGCCTAGAATCTGGTGGAGTTTAGCTCCTCGACTTAATAAGCCTAAGCCAAAAATTTAAAAAAGTCAGAAAAATCAGGTCTGAATCCGTCCTAACGTACGCTGGTCTACCCTTGCCTAAGCGTAAAGAAGTTGTATGGTAAAACGGTTGTAAACAGTCAAAGTTCGAAACAACAAGGGGGGGGCAAGGCAAAAAGTCAAAATTTTAAATTTTAAAAAACGCTTTTACCGTATTTACTTCAGTAATCCCCCTCTCCCTTCGTTTTTTTGACTAGGATCAGAGTTAGGGCCATTTTTGATTAACAATTTCAAGATTTTTCAGAGGTTCAAAATTAATGCCCCGGGGACAGTGGTCGGATTATATCCCTTAATTAAAGGCATTGCCCTTAATTTGAAAATTCTGCCTTTAATTTTTTTTGAAAATAAAGGCACATTTTGACGAATGTTATGAAAGTTATGACTACTTTCTTGGGCAGAAAGAGTTGTTGAAAGCAGGAAAGGGGGGAGAAAAATATGTTGTTCGTCAATAAAGTTGTTTTTTGTTGATTTTTGTCGGGTTTGAAGCATAGGGACAACATGCCTTTAAGTTGCCTTTATTTTGGTGAAAATTTCTTTAAATTGCCTTTATTAAATTGCCTTCACTAGATGCCTTTATTTTAGAAATTCGCGATCGAACCCCTGCCCGGGGAGTAAGGAGGGAGTAAAAAGGATATGTTTTAATTATGTCTCAGGGCATAAAACAGCAAAAACACGTTCTAGGGCATTTTCGGCAGTTGGGTCGATTGTACAGTTAAGCCAAGTAACATATTAGCTATATACCTTGACTGAATATTATCTGGATTTCGAGTTTTGGACTCGAAAATTTAAAAAATTTCGATTTTCCAGTCTTTTTTCAAGCTTCGAGGCTTCGAAAAAGTCAAAATGTAGGTAATCAGCTATTTCGCCACACCTATTTTTTTTTAAATTTTATTTATGATGCTATTGATTTACTTCTTGGTTTTGGTTTCACCCCTTCTTCTTCATTTGCATCATTGGCGGGTTCAGCTGGCTGTGGAGTTGGAACTGCTTGGCCATAAGCCCCAGGCTCCAACTTAGCCATGCCTATAGGAGTAGGCAGACTGGCTAGGTCTAATGGCAACCCTTTTTTGTGATCCTTGATGGCTTCTTTGATTTTGTCCATCATTCTAATGTTCATTCTATAATTCGGCATTATTCTTAAATGGGTTGTTATTTTTTAATATTCAAATTGCCTGGGTAAAATGTAAGACTCAAAAAATTGCAAAAGTATTTTAGACTATTTTCTCAAAATTTTTTGCTTACAGACATTGAAAAGACTAGGGTTGTCGAATGTTCGAAATGTCGAGCCGAGTTGAAAATTTTCGACATGTCGTGTCGAATGCCGATATGTCGAAAAATGTGGCTATAGTGAAGAATAGGGTTCCAAAAATCAGCTTGGTCCCCCCTGTTGTTTTTCAAAAACAGTTTAATCGTAGAAATAGTTTCCTATAAATTTTAATAATTTAATAAAATCAGCTTGGTCCCTGTTGTTTGTAAAAACAGTTTGGTACTATAATTTTACAAATAATAATCAGCTTGTCCCTGCTGTTTTTCAAAAAAACAGGGGGACAAAATTTTTTTCGACCCTTTCCTCACTATGTCGAATTTCGACAGGACATGTCGAAATGTCGGCATGTCCTGTCGACAACCATAGAAAAAAACGAAAAATTAATTTGGAATTTTGAAAACAACGGTTCATGCAAAATCTAAATTCTAAGCTTATTTTAAAAAAAAACTATAATTATTGACGGAAATTTGGTGATCCGCACGAACTTTTGCATTAACTATACATTTTTAAAAAGTCAAACCTGCATTTAGCATCCTCGCGAGAATTTTTATTTTGTACAGCCATTTCTTGGAATTTGGCTGCTCTGAACTCCAAATCTTCCAAGAGTGAACCCACTTTCTAAATTTATTTTATTATGTTTCGTGTTTAAAACACATTTTACAAACTCTATAAGGTGGCGGACTTGGCGGAATCTCTGCAATATCCTCGACTGTAAGTTGAGCACCCTCTCTGAGAGCCGCTGAAAACTAGGTGAATGTTAAGCTTCACATCTTTCAAACCTCAAAAAAATGACCCTTGGCAATGGTCATCAAAGTGGATACTTGTAATTTTCAGTAGGGTTGGCAACAGTTAACTCGACGTTTTGAAAAATTTTGACTTTATTTTTTGTTTTTATGTGTGTTTTTTTCGAAAATTTTGAGCATGTCACCCCGAAACTGGAAGCCTAGGATAGTGGCTACACATCGGTATGAAAATTTCTTAATTTGGCTTAAAATGGATCTATTGTAATGAAAACAATCGGGTCAGACTACCCGATTTCGGGTACCCGATGCCGAAATAAAGTCAAAATTTTTCAAAACGTCGAGTTAACTGTTGCCAACCCTAATACTCAGAGTGAGCCATTTTTTTCGAAACTTGAAATTCGGCCAGAGCTTTTTTGGCTCTGTCCCTCAATGGATACCGATTTTGTTTGGTCCGCCTTGTTGTTTCTTGCCAAATTTTTGCCCAAATTTTTTTTTATCGTAATGTTAGTATATCCTTATGCAGAAAAGCAAAAATGGTGCGTTGTTAAAGTAAAAGAAGTCATCGATTTTGTAAAATTTTGGGCGAAAATTTAGCAAAAAACAGCAAGGGGACCAAGCTCGAAAAATCGGTACCCATTGAGGAATAGGGTTGCTTTTTTCTTTATTTTTTTTTGTTTGACTCAAAATCTAAAAGACAACTTTTGGTATTTTATTTCAAAAACACGATCCCGTGTGGTCGCCACATGGGATCTTGAGTTAATTTTGAGTTGATTGACTGATTTGAAAAAAAAAAGTTTAGGAAAAAGTGATGTCCAAATTGAAATTTCTAAAGAAATGGTTGGTCAACCCTGTATACTTGGCAATGCTTTTAATTTTAAAAGAATTAATTGCACTTTCAGCATAATTTTGTCTGTAGCTATTTTTATGCGTCTAGATTTAAAAAAACTCAATTTCACACTTCTGTCTTCCCCCCGAAGGCATTGCCAAGTATACGTTGCTAAGTATCATCATTGCCAAGTGCATAGACGTACCCAGGGGGGTCTAGCCGGCCTATAGCATCCTCGTCAGGATTTTTAAGTCTTTTTTTGCCTTTTTTGCCATTTTTAGCTACCCCCCGTCAGAAAATCCTGTGTACGCCTATGCCTGAGTGTTTTACATCCGTTACATACCCAGAGCTGCGTTGAATTGGTGAACAGTTTCCATATACTTGGCAGCAGATTCTTTGTCACCACAACCGGCAGCCGCTTTCACATTGGTCATATACTGATCTCTGCGTCTGAACAAAATACTTTCTGCTTGTTTTCCAATACCGGAGCTGACTTCTGGCTCTGCTTGTTTCGGCTCTGGCTGCAGCTCATCCACAACTGGTTTTTCCACAGCAATGACTGGAGCAGCTGGAGCTACATGCTTGGTTGGCGCAACAATGGCATCAGATGTCTTTTGAGCACCGAGGTTAATAGGTTGGTATGGTGGAATATCAGCCGCATTTACAGCCAGTCCTTTTTGCGCTTTAGATTGTAAAGACGCTATTTTTGCCAAAGTTCTTTCAATCCTTGAAATTACTTTTTTTAGTTAATTAATTTGAACCTTTTTAAAAAAATGCTTATATTTTTAAACACTTATATTTCTAAAAATACTACCGTATTTCCTCTAATTAGCGCCCCTTTCTAATTTCCCATTGATTTTCCCATGAAAATCGATGACAGTTATTAAGCTGCCAGGGAACGACCTGGAAGATGCTCAAACGATTTTTTTAGAAATACAAACACTTTTTGCTAAACACAGCCACGTAAATAAAATGCGACCACAAATTTCAATTCAAAAACTTTAAATAAAAGTTTTTCGACAAATGGTGCAGTAATTTTGTGTCACCCTCTAATTAACGAACCACCATCGTTGGTCTTTTTCGAAAATTTGATGAAATTTGACGTTTTGTCTCGCCACGAAAGTTTTTCCTTCTGTTTTCTTTGGCAAAATTAGCTGCTCACTTCAAAGGGCTTAAACTTTTTTCTCCTATGTCATTTTTTAATGTTCTCTGTCTATCTGAAAGAGGAGAGGGCTACATTTTGGTCCAAAAATAGGATCTTTTCGTGCACATTTGGCGATTTTCATGCAGCTTGAATGTTAATCTTGATTTCAGGCTCAAAATGGTATTAACAAGGAAAGAAGCAAAGGCAGTTCCCAAGCAATCAGCCGCCCGTCAATGATGGAGAAGAAACGAAGAGCACGAGCAAACCAGAATGAACGGAACACAGGCAGCAAGAGCAGCTCGAATCGATAAAACTTTAGTGGATTGGATTGATTATAAAAGCTTTCTACCAGCTAATCGCCAACTCGCCGCTGATGAGCCGATGGAAGTGGATGATCGGATTGAAGAGACGACAGCGCGAATGAATCGGCTCCAGAGATGGCATCGCACGGACCTGGTCGAGGCTTCAACGCAATTCGGCGCTCAGCACCAGGATGTTTCAACGCACTTCGGCGCTCAGCTCCAGGATGTTTCAACGCAAACAAATTTTCACGTAAGCTTTCTTTTGTTTCCATCCGTATTTACTTGCGATTTTAGGACGGACTCGCTGCGGCTATCGGACAAATCAAGGAGGACTACGATAAAGAAATCCGCCAACTGAGGGAGAAGCTGAAGAAGGCAAACAGAGAAGTTGAGGTAGGGCAATAGTTTCAATCATTATAAATCCGGATATCTATGTCTTGCACCGAAGTCTGCGGAAGTCAGCACAAGAACTCTCAAGAAGGCATCTCTGGAGCGGGTCAATTCGATCGCTTTGATTATCCGTCCGCCAGGAGTGCCGAAGCCAACAACCGCAGAGCTGGAAGGAATTCTGAGGAAAGTCTGCTGCCAATTGGAACTCGAAGCTCCATTCAAATCAGAGCTGACGCCTCTTCAAGATCTACAAGTGTGCTACGGTTTGATGGCTTGGAAACAGCGTTGCAAATTGAAGGTTGAATTTTTGGATCAAAATTTTTTGGATAAAAACGATGCTTCCAGTGTGATGCCGATTTCCTTGCGCCAAATTTGAAGGTCTACAATTTGATGAAGCAGCTCTTCTCCAGTGCCAATGTCTCTCAGTCTGCCGGAACATTCTACGTCTCCAAAAAGAAGTGCTTCAAAAAGAAGTGCTTCAAACATGGCTGACTCAACTTGCGGCAAGCAAGAATTTTCTCCTTAGCGGTGATTACAAGTACAGTATCTTCCTGTGCTTTTCTGGTATGTTTTCACGCCATATGGCGCCATTGCAAGGTTTTATTCTTATTTTTAAGTGACAAAGGCGGAAAGACAACGAAGTGCTGCGTCTCGATCGGTAACGTCAAGGACTCGAACTCTGTCGACAACCTAATCTTGCTGAGACTCAGCAGAAGTGTTTGAGCAACTGAAGCAGATCAAGGAAGTCTCATTTAAAGTTGAGGGACAGATGGATACGATGGCGGTGGAATGGTGAATTTGGTGTCGGGTCAGTCCACTATAAAAGTTTGAATAAAGCTTGTTTGATACATTTCAGACCAACTTCTATTGGATGTCCATCACTTCGAAGGAGCATTGGTTGGTCGTGCACGTCCCGCAGTTTATGAAGCGTTGGAAGTTCTGGAGTCTGATGTCTGAGCAGCCGATCGAAGCAATGCACCACCAAGTGAACAAGGACGAAACTCGATTTGCATCGATGCGGGATGCCAACAAAATCATAGTGAAGATCTTCCAACAAAGCTGCCTCAGGAACGCTCTTTTCGACAAAGAAATTTCGTCCGATCTTATTCCAACTGATGTTGATGTTGTTGTTTAGCTGTTACTTTGTTATGTTTTAATCAATAAAATTGTGTCACGAAAGGAATTGTGTTAGAAATTGCAAAAGAAAGAGGAAAAATAGATGAATTTAAAGCTTCATAAATTGCAACTTCAACTCCCAAATTCGATCATGAAAACATAGGAAAATGTACTCTGGAAAAAATATCTTCGGATTGCTGGCTTTTTTCTGGATCTAGGAATGCCATTTTCCAAAGAAAAAGGGTCAAAATAAAAAAGTGTCTCTGGCGGGTGTTAAACTTGCAAAATATGAATTTCAAAGTCAAACGCTTTACCACTGCGCACGAAATTTGAGAAATAGTAACCAACTGCTCACTTTGAAACCCCGTGACTTTGTAAATGTTGCTTTATATGCAGACTGGGTCTCAAATTTTTCCGAATTTGTTTTTAATTTTTTAAAATACTTTTCTTAGGATATGTAAGCATGCTTTATACCATTCAAAAGCTGAAGCTCTAGGCATTTTTTGTCAAAACAGATTCTAGATATGACTTCAAAAAAGGGAATAAAACGCACTATTAATTTAGGTGTCCGTTTTGGGGCTTTTATCTTTTTTTATGGGCGATGTCAAAAAGATAATCACCATCTTGCCCCATTACCATTTTCTAATCATTTCTCGTCTAAAAAACTCCATGAAAACGGCATTCTTTAAACAAGAAACAGTTCAAGTTGATAGCTGGTACATTGTGAAAAACAACTCTGCAAAAGCACATCAGAAAGGGGTGATGGACTACCTGCGTACCTCAACCAGCAGATCGCTGGATCAGTGGCAACTCTTGTAGCACTCAAATTTGTATTGAGTCGAAATGGCCTAATACTTCTCCTTAACAACCTGCCATTTTTTGTGAGGATTCATTCAACTCAATCAAAAAAAGGTCAGAAAATTATCAAGAAAAATACAAAAGAAATATTTGAGACAAAAAAAAGTAAATTTAGGACAAAAAAAGTATAACCCTTTTTAAAGTCATATCTAAAATCTGTTTTGACAAAAAAAGGTAAAACGGAATTTTGCATCAAATTTTTGTTTTGCCTGTTTTTTTTTAAATTTTCTATTCTTTTTTATCAATGTGACAACACTATCGGGTAGCCCTGCGATTCTGGTTTCTAATGAGGTGTCATGAATTGCACCATTTTCGCAAAAAGTATAACAAAAAAAAGTAAAGCACGAACCACATTTTGATTTGTTTCATACTTTTACTTTTTTGTTCTACTTTTTTCAGAGATAGTGCAAAAAGTGATACCACGTTAGAAACTAGAATTACAGGGCTACCTGATGGTATTATTACTTTGAAAAAAGTTGCGAAAATTTAATAGAGAAAAAGATAAGCATAAATTTGCTGCAAAATTACGAGATTTCTCTGCAAAATTCCGTTATGCCCAAAAAAATGCCTAGAACTTCAGCTTTTGAATGGTATATACTATATAGCATGTTTACATATTTACAAAAAGCGGTATTTATTTAGTTGGGACCCCCCCCAAAAGGTCATTTTCATTACTGAATTTTGTGCATGTTTGAATTTTTTTCATATTATTTGTGAGTTTATTAGTAGCTTTTTAGCCTAGCAATGGATGATCTTAGAGATTCAAAAAAGCGGTATATCTTATATAGTATTTGGCATGTGTGGGTGGGTGGGTGGTTAACGCTTTTTTACTTCGAAGGCCTGAACGGGTCGTAGATAGTGAAATCACTTTTGTCGCTAAAACCATCGTGTTCCCCAGAATGTCAGCTTTCGTTTAAAAAAAAGAACAGGCGAAAAAAATGAGTTCTAACAGGGGATATACCTATTTTTATGAATGAAGTCATAGCCCTCATTGAAATTTCGAAATAACTGTACTATACAAATAACTGTACTGTACTTTACTATAGAGGCGCCGATAGGCGCCTGTGGTATGTACTATATAGCATGTTTACATATTTTAAAAAATGCGGTACTTATTTGGTACTTATTTATTCAAAATGTCATATCATTTCAAAGCTGGAAAAATCTATCCGGAATGGATAGATACAAAATCGAAAAATGGCCTTTTGGGGGGCCCCAACTAAATAAGTACCAAAAAAGCATTTAAAAAATCAAAAAAGAATCGGAAAAATTCGAGACTCACCCTGTACATTGCCTAATAATCATACCTTCTTTGTGTTGACGAATTTTGTGCATCCAACGCTTTTTTGAGCTCATTTTGGTAATAAGCTTTGCAATCTTTCAGTGATGTCAACAACTGTGTGTCCACTTGGTCTTTATCATTTGGAACTGTAGGCAAGACCTTCTCCACAGCAGCAATTGCAGAATTAGTTAGAGGCACAACTGATTGCACACTTTTTCTTTCAGGAATTGCTGGAGGCACGCTGGGAGATGATTTTCGTTTGGGCACAGGAGGTGGAGCCAAATCAGAGATGGTAGTGGATTGCAGCACAGCGTCTATCTCATGATCATCCACTATGCCTGCCAGTTCAGCCTATAGCACAACAAATTTCGGCGTTAATATTAGAGTTGACGCTCTCACTTAGGACACTCAAGGGACCGGCCAACTTACCGATTTCGACACCTTTTTTACCTCAAGTTTTTAAGACTTTTGCCAGTTCTAATTTAACTGTTTGATCCTAAATATTGCAAGGATTCCGATTTTGCCGATCTTTTTTTTAGAAAAAAGCTGCTCTAAAAGGCAAAACTTGATTAAAAAACAGAAATTTTCGAATGAGTTTGTCCTAAGTAAGAGCTTTTGCTTTTTAGCGCAAAAAATTTTGGGTTTTTTTTCAAACTATCGGCAAAATCGGGGTAGGAGAAGAGTGGGAAAATTCAAATTGGGGAAAAATAAATTGGTGAAAAATTCTTGGCGTTATTCGGCAAATATTAAGTTACTAGGGACAGCAGGCGCCTATCGGCGCCTATATCGTATTTTGAAATTCAAATATAAATCCACTTTTCACTTTGAAAGGGCCAAATCTCAATTTTTTCACAGCAATCTTCAAATCTGATTTCGAAAGGTCCTCCGCCATTAAAAGAGCTTTCGAATGAGTATAAACATGCAAATAAAATTATAACACTAAAAAAAGTTTTCCTTTGTGACCAAACATGTACTCAAATTGGCGACAGACGTTCCCCGTCCCAAATACTATATAGAGATTCGCCCCAATTTATTTTTCCCCAATTTAAATTTCCCCACTCTTCTCCTGCCCCAAAATCAGAATCCTTGCGATATCTGGGACTACCAAAACAGAACTGGAATTTTTTTTCAAATAGAGGTAAAAAAGGTGTCGGACCCGAGGCGGGAACCAACTTTGTCCTAAGTGGGAGCGTTGACTGTATTGAAATACCGTATTTCCTCTAATAGAGCCCCCGGGGGCTTTATTTTTTGGATGCCCGAAAATCGGAAAATTTGGAATTCGATCTCGAGATTTTTGGGTGCTCAACTAAAATCTGAAAAGTGCAATCGGTAGAACTCGTGGGAGTTAAGAAAACGCGTAAAACAGCTTTGCAAAAAATTGACTCTGGGCTGAGATATAGGTCCTCAAAGTTAGGGGGCTCTATTAGAGGAAATACGGTATGTGTTGTATTACCAGCAATTCCTCGTCATCAGTGTCATCGTTGCTGAGAAGATCGTCGTTGTTGTCATCATCCTCTATTTTTAATAGATTTGATGGTATGTTGAATGGCAAATTTTGGTCTTGCGCCTTCCTCTTGTCGCCAACATGCTGACTTTTAGCTTAAATTATTTGGATTAGCCGAAAAATATAGGGTGATTCAGGAATTTGCATTCTTGGGTTTGGATTCTATTGCCTATAAACTGTTTCTATGATTGAATTTCGAAAATTTGTAAATGCAAACCTACTCAAAATTGAAAAAACAAGTTTTTGGGTATATAATGTATAAATTTGCGCCCTGCCTGTGTAAACCACACGTGAACCAAAGAAAAATCGTGTTTTTCAGATTATATACTAAAAAATTGCTTTTTCAATTCTGAGTCGATCCGCATTTTCAGATTTACAAAATTTAATCCTATACCCTGAAAATGGGGGGCTCAGACAATAATCATATGTTAAAAAGTGATTTTTATAATCTCAAATGTTTTTTTACTAATAATTTTTTTGCAGCATGCAGCCTTGGATCTATTGATTGTAATAAATCATCTGCTGGCTCAGTATGAAATAAAAAAGCTATTTGAGTAAAAATTTTGTCACATTTGCTGTAATATATTACCACAATAGACTTAATTTTAAACCAACAAACTAGTAATAGGAAAATTTCTGGGTCATGCTCGAGAATTTCAAACGCTAAAGCAAAATTTTATTAAAAAATTTTTATATACGCTAAGGCTCGTGCGAAAAAGTTGATATTTTATCCAGAGCTACAGAACGAGTGAAACAACTACTTATTTGAAAACAGCTAAGATAATCAAGTAATATTTTTGGTAAAGGGACGTTTCCAGTTTTTTTTCAAATGAAAAAAACCGAGCGGCAAAGTGATTTTTTTGAAAAAAAATTGCCTTGGTCCCCCCTGTTGTTATGAAACCTTGCTTATTGGTGTATTCATAACAACAGAGGGGACCAAGGCAATCTTTTCCAAAAAAATCACTGCTTGCCGTTCCGGTTTTTTTTTCATTTGAAAAAAAAACCGGAAACGCCTGATAAAAGTTTAGCTCAAAAGCATTGAAAATAAATTTACTTTTACTTGAAGTAGGTTGAGCCGAAGACTGAGCAGCTGGCTTTTTTGGCTTAGGTTTCGAAGATCCACCAGACTCACTTTCTAATCTGTACAATTCTTCTAGCAATTCAGTGTCATCTTCCAACTGTCCATACACCGCGTCTTCTGCTGATGAAAAGTCCATTCGGAAAGGTAAATATAGATTTGTTACTAATTTAGCTTATTATACAATACAATGCAATATAGTCAGATGGGGAAGTACAGCAAAATACATGATAAAAGTTTTGAAATAAATTAAAAATATATTCTGTGCCTTTTTTTAGAAAAGCGCCAATTTGAAAAAAAATAATATTTGTTAAAAGAGCTTGAATTTTTTTAAGGGGTTGTTATCTTGGAGACCAGTGTTGTTCCGGCGCCGAGATCGGCGCCGGCGCCAGCGCCGACCTCTTTTAAAAAAAGTCCCCAGCGCCGGCGCCGAGCGCCTCCATAAAAAATTTTTGGCTCCGGTGCCAAATGTGATTCGCTAGTCTAGTCCGAAATATTGCAAGCATTCTGATTTTGCCGGTCGTTTTTCCAAAATCCTTAAATTTCGCCATAAAGACCCGCGTACCTCGGTTATCCGGCACCCCTTTTTGAAAATCAGATCTAAAAAAAGTAAAACCGAGTAGCGCCGAAAATTACCTTGGTCCCCCCTACGGATTTCCAAAACATATTTTTCTACAGTCAAACTCGATATGATGACATTTTCAAAAGTTCGATTAGCAGCTGGTTCCGACTCTCGTTTTAACCCCTATGTTGAAACAATTGTCGAACCTAGCTGTAGATCAAACTTTTTAGCAGTATCACTATATCAGAATCGACTGCAAGAAAATATATTTCGAAAATCCACAGGCAAGACCAACACAATTCATGGCCTATTTGACATGTTTTTGAGTCTCCAGAGTTGACGTTTTCTGTCTATGAGCCGAAAATATTGGTTTTTGATGTAGTAAATCGATCATGTTCTTCAATATAGCCTTTCAGAATATAAAAATCAAGCTATACATTTTGCGGATGTCCCTTGTAAATTCCGTACTTTAAAATCCCAACATTTTTAATTGTCATCTAAGTATTTATAAATATTTATCAACACTCAAATCACATACAATAAATTCAATAATAATGTTTTCAAATTTTTTGCATCAACTTTTGAATATAGGACTAAGCAATTCATCAGCTGGACGCTGCAAAATAAATCATTATCATATAAAAAATCTTTAAAAAACCAGTAAAAACTGTTTCACCTGGAAATCAAGTCGTTCTATCCACATCAACCTATAATCCACAAAATTAATATTTTCGCTCTACATGTGCTCGGCCTGCTCCCGAGCCTATGAAAAAATCAGCTTGGAGGACCAAGGCAAAATTTTTGCAATATTTTTACCAAGATTTTTTCGCCTAAAAATGATGAAAAAAGTGTAAATAAATTACTTTTGAGACTATTTGAAAAAATTATGCGAAAAAAAAATTGTGGACACCAAGGCCTCCTTTTTTGGGAGTCAGCCGACATATAAAGCCAATATTTTTTTGGATAAATCTTTTTTCTGCCTTCTTCTGGTCCGAAAAGTGCATTCTTTTTTTCCTTTCGGTCAAAGAAACAAAAAGCTAAACAATTTTTTTTGAAAGTTTGACCCTACTGAGTATACCCCCAAATGAAATTTTTAAAGTGTTTCCAAACACCTATATCAACCTAAAATCACCTCACAAGTTCAAAAGACATTATTTTTGTGTTCTGGTCAATAAAAATTGAGTTTTGGGCATTTTGAAATTTCGACCATTTGGCTTTTACCATGTTTTGGTCACTGGAGCTGGGCAAAAGAGCCTCTAAATGCATTTTTGATCAAGAGTCTTGCTCGGAATCATGTCTAAGGTGAGTGAGTGCGCGCATCTCTAACCGACCAAGCCCCCTGCTTGGGGTTGCTTGGGGTTGAGATGCACACACCCACATACCTTAGACACAAATCACTCGAAAGTGACTCTGGATGCATAAAAAATGTATGCATACCAGAGTTTCTTTATGTGGTAGGCCCCAGTTAACAAAACTATGTTCAAATTCCATCTTTTTGGGGTCAAGGTACCTTCAACATCTGATTTACTAAGTTATAATAAACAGAAATCAACTAAAAATACCAAAATTCAAGTTTTAAAAATCGACTTTTTATAGGAAAAAAGTACGTAAAACACCTTTTATCGTGTTCAACGTTTAGGAAATGCTTAAAAATGGTTAAAATGGTGTTTTGAAAAATACTTTTATACTGTTTATACTCCGGCAGCGCCAAGTTTTAACAACATAAGGTGACGCTGAGATTCTAGTTCCAGGTATTATTTGTTGCAACATTTTCGCAAAATGTAGCACAAAAGGTGAAAGTATGAAGCAAAGTATCTTTCTGACTTACTTCATACTCTCGCTTTTTGTGGTATATTTTGCAAAGATATTGCAACAACTGATGCCTCATTAGAAACTAGAATCGCAGGGCTAGCTGATGGTGTAAAAACTTTTCAAAAAGAAATTTTCTAGCTATTTGCTTCTTTGACCAAAAGGAAAAAAGAATGCACTTTCGGACCAGAAGAAGACAGAAAAAATCCTATTTTTAGCAGGGCGAATTAAAAATTAATCCACAGCAACACTTACAGAGAGCGAGTAAAAGACTGGTAGTTGGAGGCGTCCACATGGTCTACAAACGAATCGAAACAAGAGTCCAGGAAGTTTTGCAGCTAAACACTTTCACGATATTGCTATCAACACAATAAGCCAAAAAAAGCCAACCATCTGGAGTTGGAGGGCAGAATAGGGCTGGCTATTCATGGAAAAGTTTTCATATTGTTGTAGGATCATTTCTAGGGCTGCAAATAAACTCTGATATTTTATTTTTTTTTATCTAAAAAGTGCTTAAAAAAGACCAGAATGCTGTGTTTGAAGTTTCTGGAGCTCTTCTTCACTCTTTTCTATAGATGTGTTCAGTGCTTTTACGTAATCTGCTGCTCTATAAAATTTCAGCAAATTAGTTATTCACTGCGATTTTTGTAATAAATGTTTTTTTCGTTTAAAAATATAAAATTTTTAAGCTCTGTAAAAAATTGACTGGAAGATTTTAAAAATTTTTATTAGGCACTTTGACAAGACTCTAAATCTGCAAAAAGTAAATTTTGGAGCATTTCAACCACACACCCAATACCCATATCACCACCCCTCTCCAGTAGACAAAACTACATCAAGGTCTAAGCCATGTTTTTTCAGCAAAAGATTTATTAATTGCCAATTAAATAATTTAATTTAAAATTCTAAATAAATTAAGCGGAAGGAAATTTGTAGGGTTGTTAAGCGGAAAGCCGAAATGTCAAAAAAAAAAAGTTCGCCTCAAATTGCGTTTTTATCCATGTTGACATAAATTTTTTTTGTAGAATCTTACAGTAAAAGATAGCCTAGAATATAAGCTTTCTAATGACACCGAAATTGCGTAAGGGTCATATAAAAATCACAGATATTTATCTAAAAACATCTTTGGCGTGAAACGCCGAAAATAAAAAATTCTTCGGCTTTTCAGGCCCAAGATGTTTTTAGATAAATATCTGTGATTTTTATGAGACCCTTACGCAATTTTGGTGTCATTAGAAAGCTTATATTCTAGACTATCTTTTGCTGTAAGATTTTATAAAAAAATTGATGTAAACATAGATAAAAACGCAATTTTAGGTGAACTTTTTTTGACATTTCGGCTTTTCGCTTAACAACCCTAGAAATTTGGGCAATAAAAAGGCCCTCATATGGTTTCTGTCTGCTGAAGGTTTGGTTCAAGTGAGCAGTGGGGAATGCAGCTTGAATTTTTATCCACGCATAAAAAATGGAATTTTTTGTTGAGCAAATCAATAAACTAAACTGTTTAAAATCTGGCCCAACCTGAACAAAATAGCTGCATTAGTAGTCTTGCAGCCAACAAACGAGGCTGAAGCTGGCAACAATTCTTTTAGTTCAGAGTAGCCATTCTGTAAACCAGCTTGCTTATGAAAACATAATTTAACATTTTAAATGCAGAAAAAGTTTTTGGTTTTGCGAACCATTTTTTACAAAACAGAATCAATCGAAATTACAAAAATACCAACTTTTCTAATTTATCTTACATTTATAGCTTCTCGTCTTTGGCGCTCACACCTGCAAGCACCGAACAAATTAAAAAAGTGTATTTGAAATTCAAAAAGTGAACAGAACCTCAAATGAGTTTGCTTTTTGCGTTCACTGGGGTTCATAAAGGGTTAAAATCAGATAATAATTATTTATGTGAAAGTCTGCAGACGTCTGCTAAATTAGATTATAAAAGCACCTGACATCATATGCAATAAAAAAACAAGCAGAACGCCACAAATCTCGCCAATTATACTTTTGAAAGGCTAATAAGATACGACTTCTCAGTGAAAAAGAGATGAATTTCACGCATGGAAATTTGTTGGTAAGGGACTATTGAACGGAATAAATCCAAATTAGAATTTATCAAGCTGAACCAATAGCCCATTGCGTTGCACCATTTATGCTACGCGCACAAATGGTGTGTTTTATACTTCCTCACTTGAAAATGGCCTTAGCTTTATTTCCTTTTATGAAAAAACTTTGTAGTTATTTCATTTTATTACTGACTTCTTGGAATTGTAGACATTTCTGTCCCGTTTACTATATTTTGTCAAAATGACCACCCATTCATTCTGATTCAGAATGAAACCCTATGAGATAATTGTAAGATTTCTGAGAGGAATGAGTCAGAAAGAATGAATGACTCATTTTGACCAAATATAGTCAATGGAACAAAAACTTAACTACTCTGATCCCCTGCCACCACCCCTCCCCCTGTCAGAAATTTAAAGAAAGTTTATTTGGAGGCGCTTTATACATCAGAAACTCTGCGTTTTTGTTTGTAAAATATGCTCAAAAGTTGAATTCTGTACAATTTCAGGATTTCACACCCAATAAAACATTTCCAAAATGTACCAGGGAAGCAATCAAAACCAACAACCCACCAACAACAATCAACAGCAGCAACCACAAATGACGGCAGAAGCTCAGTTATATTCCTTAGCAATGCAACAGCAAATGTCCAGTCTACTAGCCATTCTTCAGCAACAGCAGCAGCAACAACAGCAAGCTGCCAGTGTGCCACTCCTACAACAGCAACTCCGTTTCCCCGTCATGTCACAGCAACAACAACAGCCAGCAGCCAATTTCCCTGCACCATCGCCATCAAGCAGTCAACAACAACAATTTCTCAATTTTCTCAGGATGCGCCAACCCGATCAGCGACCACAGCAAATAAGTACACCTGCTCAACAGCAGCAGCCTAGTCCACAGGCTTCTGCTGGGTCACAAGCTTCTCGAGTTGGGACTTCCGCCCCACACTTTTCAGAGCCAGTATGTTGATGCACAAGTAGGGCACTTTTGGTAGAATTTCTGGAGCTATTTGTGCATTTTTTAGCAATCACCTGGAGAGCTATCACGACGGCGCCCGTCTTTGATGTCCAATTTTGCTGTGGGATCACCAAGTACTTCAGGTGATACTTTTTTCAAAATCCTAGGTTGCCGCAAAATTCTTGAGGAATGGAGTAACAGTGATATACATGAGGACCCTTTTTTAAATCAGGTGTCAGTTGATAGTCGAGCATCTTTATGGTTTTGAATTTTTATTTGAAGGATTTGGAAAAACGATCGGCTAAATTATAATCCTTGCAATATTTTGTACTAGACCAACCAAAGACAACTAACAAAAAAATTTAAAACCAGGGTAAAAAGTGCTGGACCATAGGTAGGAACGAACTTTTGGAATGTCGGATAAACGACAGTCATCTGCAGTTTTATGACAGCCTTTTTTCTAAATAATAAAATCAAATGTTTAATTCAAATGCATTGCAGGCTCAATGATATACCCAGCTCCAGCAGCAGACAGTTCTCGCTCCATTCTTAATTTTCATTCACACTTAAGTCAGCAGCAAGCCACACCATCCCAACCCGAAGCAATTGATGTAGAAGACGAAGCTGCTAAGAGGGCACTCTCTGAGCGAATGGAGAAAATTGACAGGGAAAGGATACAGGTCCGAAAAACACACTAAAACCCCAAAAACCTTAAATACAGGGTGAACCAAAAAAAATTCTACCATTTTTTCGAAAAATTTTAGTTCTATTTTTTTTTAAATTTTCGTTGCTGTTTTTTGTGAACAGTGTGTTCATGTATATCTGTAGTGTTTTCTTAACCTTAGGTAGATCCCAGGTAGCTTAAGCACTGTCATCGATTTTCCTGGGGAAATCGATGGGATAATGGGCTACGTACACCAATTTTTTAAAAACGGTAGAGTTTTTTAGATCCACCCTCCCAAAGGGTGTCCTAAGAATTTCGAAACACTTTAAATGCTGATAACTTTTTTCTAAGTCGTTTTTTCAAAATTCTGTGAACGCAGATCTGCTCAGCTCGCTCTAGCAATTTTTTGGTATATAATGTCAAAAACACGATTTTCGCTTGGTCCCCCTGTAGTTTGGGCCTTGCCCGTCAAGAGGCTATCCATAGTCCAGAATCCAAACCACAGAAGGGACCAAGCGAAAACCGTGTTTTTAACATTATATACCAAAAAAATTGCTAGAGCGGGCTGAGCAGATATGCGTTTACAGAATTTCAAAAAAAAAAGTTTTAGAAAAAAGTTATGAATATTTAAAGTGTTTCAAAATTCTTGGGACACCCTGTATAACCAACAACATTTCAGACCAACTCCACCTTAAAAACAGCGTTAAAGAAAATGGAACTATGTAAAAAAATTATACTGAGCAATAAGGAGCCAGACGAAGACAGTGAAGCAGATGAGGGTGAGATAAATGAGCTCAAAGACTCTTCTACTAACGAGATCGACTCTTTGGTGGACAAGATCTATGGAGACAACAAGAAAAAGGCTCAGGCATCCAACACAATGTTAGCACCATTCAACAGTAACACTGTGGAGTCCATCAATTTAAATGACACATATGAAAAAGGATTGAAGGTTGTTGTCAGTGTCAGAGTTTTTTTATGCCCTCTAAATATTGTTATTTTGCAGTTGCTACCATCCCTAATAAATGCCATGAGAATACAAAGAAACAAACAGAAAGAGAGTCTGGACAAACAACAAGTGGACTATTCGGAACAATTGGCGGTGTGGGAGAAGAAAGTGGCTAAGTCTGAAAAAAATCCTAAGAAAATGTAATATTTGGACACAAAAAACGGTTAAAAACGACATTATTTCAGTGCTAGAGATGTGAAACACAGAGAAATATTTGAAAAAACGTTCGCTGAACTCAAAAAACAAAGAGAGGAAAAAGAAAGGAATAACCGACTGGATCGAGTGGAAAGATCTAGGTGCTCTTTAACTGGTGGAGGGGCTTCCTTATCAGCTGATTTCAAGGATAATGAATATGAGGTGAGTGTAATATGATGTCAACCAAAAAAATAAATTAAATATATAATGCGCCGTGCTTCTTTAGACTGCTGATGCAAAAATGCGCTCAGTTGCTCTGATCCCCCCTCTATTGACAACTTCACCACGCAGATTTTATGAGAACAGAAACGGGCTAGTGGAAAATGCTCTAACGGATGCAAGAAATCGGTAAGTGGTAAAACCAAAACATTTGGCACATCCACCACAAAGGTAACAATCCTGAGAGTGAAACTTAAAAAGTGGCCAACGAATTTTAACAAGGTTCCGAAAAAGTTAAACCAAAAGAGCTCGAACTTTATTGGAAACAATAATCAAGCAAAACAACGCTAATGTGTCAATGACAAAAATATGTCCCAATTCAAATGACCTCGAAATCAGAATGCTCAAACCCCTCCTCGCTGTCGTAACCATACTCCTCGGAATAACCGGCTGACCAGTACTCAACGGAGTCGTAGAATTCTTGCAAAGCTTCTCTGTCAGCGGAGAGTCCATCATCAAATTCAGAAATGCAGAATGATAATTCAGCGGAATTGCCAATTGGTACCACACGACAGACATCAGAGTCATTTACACCTGGCTTGCAGACACCGATTCGGAAAAGTTCATGGCCACTATCTTGAATTTCCTATAAAAAGAGAATATGGTATGAATTTATTTGGTTTGAGCAAATTTTTGAACTAACCTGCAGATCCAAGGCATAAACGTATGCATTAAACTCTATGCGAATAAAACATTTTTTAAAGGCTATCTGAGGCAACACCATATCTATCAAGGCTTTCATAGCTTTGTGCACTCTATTGCAGACCAATTGCGAATCATCCGGTGAGGACTCATGAAGACCGACTCTGACATCCAGATTTTTGAGGTTTGGGCAGGAAGTGACGGCATATGAAAGCAATTCCATCCAGTCGGACGCATAGAATTCTTCATTGCTCACCTCATCCCAATTAGTATTGAAAATAAGTTCCAAGCTTTCGGTGCGCAGTGATTGAATCCTAAAAATATGGGTTTTAATCAGTGTATCTTAAGCCATGATAAGAAGGTAATTACGCTGAAAATTTCACAGCTTCTGGCAAGCAGCGGAAATTTTCGATAGAGATGTCCAGTTTTGTCTTCGTAGAATTCAATCCAAGAATCTTGTCGAGGTCACCTGAATGAATTAATAAATATATGAAAATTTAGATTTCTGGACAAACCCAAGAGGCTTACGCTTGCTTCAGCTTCAAAAGATTTCAACAACAATTCAGATCCCCTGTAATTGGTCAGGCTCAGGCCACCATCTGAAATTTGCCGGTTTTGGAGTTGGTAAACATAGCGATGGTGCAATACTAAAGATCATAAAATTTAAGTCAAACAGACCTTTGAGTTTGCATAACATTGAAAGACATTCCATAGCGCTTTTTCCACTGAGGTCGTCATCTCGGTCATTTTTAGCTTCTGCATCGAGTACATAAGTGAAGACCAACTCTTCCGGATTAAACTTGCCATGTTGAATGAGGAACGCCATGAGCCACTTGTCCTTGTCATACTCGCCACGATACACAAGTTTCTGAAAACTTAGATTTTAATGACTAAGTGACTTCTCGATACAAACCTTTCCTGAGCCGGTGTCACTGAGTTCTGACTTATCCCAACTATTGAAGCAGAATGATTTGGCTTGAGAAAATTGTGACAAAAAAGCATGCTTGCACTCACGGTTAACTAGCTGAAAACTTGAAAGTTTGTGACTATTTCTCACAAAATGGAATTCTTGCCATAAAATTGGCGATATTTGGTGTTTCCGACATCTTGTCCTTGCAGATTTTTTGAATGTGGAACAGATCCCTAGCGATTTCGAACAACAGATCTCTATCAAGACGAGCCATTTAGCCTTAAACTTAGCAAAAATTAAATATGCAGACAAAGAAGTTATATAAAAAAAGGGTTGCAACTTGCAAGTTGGATACAGAAGCCATAAGAACAAATTCAGTGCGTAGTCGTTTAGCGGAAAAAATGTCCCAAAAACCGCTTTAACAAAACGGTAAAAATACAGCTGGGTACACATTATGACTGGGTACCACGACTGGGTACAGTAATTTTTGAAAAATTATAGAATATTAATGACAAGAAAAACTGGCGCCTAACGGCGCCATACAATAACGGTGAGACTGACTGAAGAATAACTTCGAATTCGAAAATTCAAATATTTCAAAAAGGCGGCAATTCAAAAGCTTTTTCCGAATATTTTGCGTAATTTTCGGAGGTAAATGAAATTTGACGTAAAATTTTTCGGAGTCCCGAGTTATCTCCCGATTTTAAAGGGCGAAATATCGTCGCTAGTATTAGACATCCAATACTCAAAAGATAGAGAAAAAGTTCTAGTATGGGGCCCTGAAAAAATCAGAACGAATGATAAGACATGTCGTGGGTAACGATTGAAAAGAAAAAAAAAACAAAAACAAAACGTGACGGACACCAAAAAAATCACTCCATCGTAATACTAAGTAGAGATTATAAAAATATTAATGATTTTGTTATTATTTAGGCATGCGCTTTAACACAGGGTAGGCCAGCGTATGTTAGGACGGACTCAAACACGTTTCCCGAAACACAAAAAAATTAAAAAAACAAGTTTAAGTCCATCCCTATTCTAAAATTCCTCTCTGTCATAAGCTAAAAAACAGCAGTATACTTAGGCGTACTTTGTACTTTTCGGCTTGTGCTTAGGCACAGGGTAGGCGAGCGTACGTTAGCACGAACTCCAACACTTTCCCCGAACAAGAAAAAATGAGCAAAAAACGATTTCACGTCAAAGGTTTTCAAAAAGTGTACCCAGTCGTGGCTTCTAGTCGAGTTTGTATCAGAGATTGCGTGATATCAGAACATTTGATATGACATTCAATATCATATGATATGATATTGATATTAACACGATATGACACCCCTTTGGTGGCACATCAGTATCATATCAGACGGAAATTCCGAGCCCGATATCATATCAATATCATATCAGAGGGGAAATTCCGAGGTCGGTGTCATATCAGTGATCACTAACTACAAACGGGCACGGACGTCATTCAATTACCTCAACAAGCAGCTGGTCGTCTCTCTTAATAGCCACATTTGACATACTTTTGCCACTTTTTGAATGAACGTGGAATAAATTTATTCATTTCTTTCGCTTTGTGAGATATCATGTCATAATCACCTGATATAAAAATTTGGCCTGACATTACGTGATATTAAGCGATATCATATCAGGTCAATATCATATCAAGCCGGTATCATATCAGCATCATACCAGAGGGTAATTTCTTGTCTAATATCATATCAGGCATCATATCAGACGGGAAATTCGGGACTAATATCATATCAGATTGACATCATGTCAAGTCGGTATCATATCAGTAACATATCAGATGGAATTTTTCGGTCGATATCGTATCAATATCATATCAGATTGGGAAAAGTCGATATCACGCAATCTCTGGTTTGTACCCAGTCGTGGTACCCAGTCATAATGTGTACCCAGTCGCAGGGGTGAGGAGTAGAATGTGCCATTTCAGTTTGTGCCAATTCAAATAGTGCCAATAGTTTAAAGGGTGGTATTTAATTTTGGCCATAGATTTTTGAAAAATGGCCATAGATATTGTATTTCTGTCATACACATCGGGCAAGTAGTTAAATCGCTTGTTTGTGTCACGCTGTTTAGTATGTCTCTCCGTGAAGTTACCGGAAAAAAAGAAAGGACAAGCCAGCTCTCGTCTACACCCAAGTGCTCAAGTTCGACGCTGAAGAAGCAGAAAGCGCTCTTCAGCAGTTGAAAGGCGATCAAGGCAGTGTTTGGGGTACAAATTTGGGGTACAAATAACTGGCACTTGTAAGTTCTTTCATTTTAAGACTTTCATCGTGTATTATAGTGCACCCATTCCCTTTTCAGGGAGAGCAAATCGGTAATCCGCAAGCATAACCTGGAGAACTACGAATGCGCCGTGTCAAGGAAAAAGGGATGTGCCTGTCCCGCCAAGCTCAGAATTCGGTGGCCAAGCGACAACCAAGAGATCATCATTGAAGTAGCAGGGCAGCACTCGGATCACGAATCGACATCGCCTGCAGTTCTCTCCCCAAAGTTAAGCAAGTGGTGCGCCAAAAGCAAAGGAAGGGAAGACAGCAAAGCTTATTCAGCAGGAAATGACGGTAAATTTACCACTTACTAGATTATGGACTATGTTATATTTTACTTTCCTTTTAGACGATGGAGTCCATTCAATCAGTGCCCAAGCTCCAGCAAATAAAGAACTTCATGAGCTATCAGAAGAGGGGGGACACCGCACCGGTCACAATCGAGCACTTAAGGGAGTATGTCGCCTCAAAGATGGACTTGCCTCAGGATGAAAATGAGGTCTACGTTCCCAGCTTCCGGACAAGAAAGGCCACCGATGTGCATGAGTTTTGCTTGGTGTGGTCGACTAAGAAGCTGTAAAGGTTTCAGAACGTTTCGCAGCTGTACAAGCTAAATTGGAATGAATATCCCGTGATGTTGAGATTTCATTCATTTTTTTATTTAGCGAGTTGATTATTGTGTATGTGGCTGGATTTTCTGATGCAAACAAGTCTTTCTTCCTCTCCCATGTAGCCTTAGCAAGCAATGAGAACAGTTGGTGCTGTGAGGTTTTTTGCCGAGCAATTGAGGAGAGTGGATTCAGACCGGAGGTTCTCATTCTGCTGATGTTGTTTGTACTGTATAAGTCTTACTTCCAGAATATCGCCGCTGTGCCATCCATTCGACACGATCTGTACCGCGATGTGCATGTGCTTGGAGAAGAGCATCGTCTACTTTACCGAAGCAACAACGTTTTTGTAATGCCGTCCGCAAAAGTTACCGATCAAGATATTGTCCAGCACTATGACCTGCTCAACGGTGGACTCTACTTGGTGAACTGGGAACAATATTTGGTGGACTTCAGTTCTTTTGATCACGGGTTATTTTTATGAAGTGAGTGTTTCAGGAGTTGAAGTCGCTCTTCTACATCATTAGTCCTTCTCCCAACTGGCCGCGCTACTTCTCGTGCACTTGCTTTGTTGGTGTGAAGAAGGGTCCTTGCAATCACGCGCTCCTGATCATGCGCAAAGAAGGAAGAATCGAGTTTTCGAAGAATGCCACAGCTGATCCATTGGGCAGAAAAAGAAAGAGAGGAAGGCCGAGCCAAGGATAAATTGTTCAATCGTTAGTGATGTTATTGTTTTGGAATTGTTTTGGAATAAGTTTTGGAATAAATTTGATGTTATTGTAATATTGTTTACGAATAAAGTTGCGTGAGAAATAGTATGTTTGCTTAGCTTCAGTCGCTGATGTTGTCATCAAAAATCTATGGCCAAAATTCAGTAATCTATGGCCAATTTTAAATATAACCCTAATTTAAATAGAAAAATCAGCCAAAGTCGTGGCACAAGTGTATGTGGCACAATTTGAAAATGGCACAAACTGAAATGGCACATTCTACTCCTTCCCGTCGCAGATCGTTCTAACAAAACGCTAAGCTTTTAAAATCATTTTTATTTTTTGTAAGGTCGTGTGGGTTTTCTACCTTTTTGGCTCTCGTTTTTTTCTGAGGTCTCATTAATAGGTGCTTTGGTAAACCCAATTAGCTAGCTAGCCTACCCTGCGCCTGAAGACTCCCCTAGGTTGGAAAAATTAAAAATAAAATGTCGTAAAATACGAAAAGACATGGCACAGAAAATTCTGAAAATTACGCAAAAGTTACGAAACAGCCATTTGTCAATTTTCAGGTTGGAAAGCTTCCTTAATGTTTGGACTGAAGAAGAAAAAGAAATATTTTCGAAAAAGATAGCAGTGTACGGCAAAAATTTTGCAGCCATTTCTGCCTTTTTACAATCCAAGGTACAAATAACTGAACCTGGTTTTTCAATTTCATTTATAAATTAATTCCAGAGTGTCAAAGATTGTGTCCTTATGTACTACATGTCGAAAAAGAGGAAACAATACAAGCTGAAATTTGCAAAGAGGAGGAAGAAGATAGGCCGACAGTACCGTCCTCCCACAATGCCTGCTGCTCATGAACTAGATACTTGTAATGACCAATTCCAAGCAGGTAGTAAAATAAAGGGCAAACCTTTTTCTTGCCGCAGAAATACTGTTTTGCCGTAAAAACCTTTTTTTCTTGCTGTAAAACCATTTTTCACGGAAAATGAAAATATGCGGTGCGGCAGCAAAAAGCACCGTACGGACCAAATTTTCGTGACGCTTTGTTTTGCCCATAACTATTCAAATTTGAACTTTTTTGAACCAATCTTTAATTTGTTTGAGAGCCGACACTCCTATTTGTATAGGTACAGCCGTTATTAGATGATTTTTTTCTACTTGAAAAATCTCCTAATTTTCCACTAATTTTAGGCAACCGCATTGAGCAGATCGTTTAGAGCGTCATTTGGTATGGGATGCACGGAACGGCAAAGCTTGTCTGATTTAGGTACAAAAAGAAGTTAAAAAAACGCCTAAAAATTTTCCAAAATACCGTTCACCCAATACCACATGACGCTCTAAACCATCTTCTCAATGAAGTAATCCATTTGCCTAAAAATAGTGGAAATTAGGAGATTTTTCAAGTAGAATTTTTTTGACCCTACTTGGATATAAGGCACCCCAAATCAACTTTTTTAAAAGTGTTTCCAAACACCCTATATCGACATAAAATCACCTCAGAAGCTCGAAAAAGACATTTTTTAGAGTTCTGGTCAATAAAAATTGAGTTTTGGGCATTTTGAAATTTCGAGTTTTTGCCTGTTTTACCGTGTTTTTCAACATGGGACTTGGCAAAAAGAGACACTTAATGCATTTTTGATCAAGAGTCTTGCTCGGAATCATGTCTAAGGTAAGTGAGTGCGCGCATCTCTATCTAACCAAGCCCCCTGCGCCCCCTTCGAGGGCACCCCTTCGGTTGCTTGGGGTTGAGATGCGCACACCCAGATACCTTAGACACAAATCACTCGCAAGTGACTCTGGGAGCATAAAAAGCATGCATACCAGAGTTTATTTATGCAGTAGGCCCCAGTATTCAACACTATGTTCGACATCTTCCTTTTTTGCATAAGGTTTGCCCCTTTTTGGCCTCTTTTCAATGGACCTTAGCCGTTTGGCCCAAAACTCAACTTTTTATTGACCAGAACTTAAAAATAACGTCTTTTTCGAGCTTCTGAGGCGATTTTATGTCGATATAGGGTGTTTGGGAACACTTTTCAAAAAATTGATTTGGGGAGGTGCCTTATATCCAAGTAGTGCCATTTTTTTATCTAACAACAGCGATACCTATAAGCTGCAGCAGTGTGCCTGCAGCTATACAAATCTGATTTCATTCAATTGTCTAGAGTGTCGGCTACCAAACAAAGAAAAGATCGGTTCAAAAAAGTTCAAATTTGAATAGTAATGGGCAGAACAAAGCGTCACGAAAATGTGGTCTTTTGAATGTTCGGCACTACTGGAGAATCCGTTCCCATTTTTTGCCCTGGTCCCCCCTGTTGTTTTTTCAACAAATACGCCTTGGTCCCACTAACCAAACACGAAAACACTAAACACACTAAAGTTTCAAACACTAAAAATCAACAGGGGGGACCAAGAAATGGGAACGGATTCTCCAGTAGAACCGAATGTTCTTTTAGCGACAAAAAAGTATTTTTGCGGCAAAAATAGGGTTTGTCCGTAAATCAACGTTTCCATTACAGTCAAACCTCTATATAACGGCCCCTCTATACAACGGCCCTCTATATAACGGCCCCTGGGACCAGTTTGTTGGATTTGACTAAAACATAGGAGTTAGACCCTCTATTTAACGGCCCTCTATATAACGGCCCCCTCTATATAACGGCCCCTAACCCGAACACGACCTTTTTCCAGTTGCCATTTTTGCTCTATTATTTGCAATCATTTGTTCTTATTTAGATCTAAATAGTTCTTTGCATTTTATCTCTTTTCTTTTAGCTTGTACAATGAGCACTCCGTAAACCAGCGAAGCGTCGTGTTCTTTCTCATTTTTTTGCTATGCCCAGGGTGCCGCTCAATTATACAGTCAAACCTCTATATAACGGCCCTCTATACAACGGCCCTCTATATAACGGCCCTCTATACAACGGCCCTCTATATAACGGCCCCTGGGACCAGTTTGGTTGGATTTGACTAAAACATAAGGAGTTAGACCTCTATTGTTCACATTTCTTCGTTTAACCGTTGATTGCGCGTTGTTCGAATGTAGTTGTTATTGTTGGTGTTTAAATAAATGGTTGTTTCTGAGTCGGCCACTTCAATAATCAGCACGTTTTGCAAAACCTCTATACAACGGCCCCCTTTACAAACGTTAGTAACATACCTTCTATATAACGGCCCTCTATATAACGGCCCTCTATATAACGGCCCCCCAAGGCCGGTCCTTAGGGGGGCCGTTGTATAGAGGTTTGACTGTATGTCATAAATATTCTAGTGTTATAAATATTAATTTTAGACATATTTATAACAAGGGTCCACCCTAAATTTCTACAGATTGTGGTACCCGTCCAAGAGTTGGCAAAGGTTAAAAAAGTAAATAAATAAATGGTTTTTGAATCTTTTGGAATTTTTTTTTGCAAAAAAACAACAGGGGCTACCGAGGCGCTTTTTAAAAATTGCTCACGCTTTTTTGTTTTTTCGAGTCGTGTGCATATATGACTGTCTAAAACATCTTTTCAGGAGCTAGATCCAGCAGCTTTGTGGAATGCCTACTATGCGAGGCGAGAATCAATGTTTTTCCAACCAGTCGCGACACCATTATCACTGCTCCCTTTTATGATCCTTATGGTTTCGACCTGGCGGATGAGTGTGTAGGTGGCTCTAATCTGTCCATCTGCGCAAAATGCACTAATGTCGCCAACAAAAACAAGGCTGCAAAGTAGGAATTTTTTGTAAATACAGTCTGCTTCAAGAAATTTTAACACTTTTGAAGGGTCATAAATTTTTCCCTAGCTCAAATTTCGGCATTCTGTAAACGCCAATCAACTCAGAATTGCAGGAATTTTTTTTCGGTATATTAAGTCAAAAACACGATTTTTGCTTGGTACCCCTGTGGTTTGGGTCCTGGGCTATAGATGGTTTCTGGATGAATGAGGCCCGAACCACAAAGGGGACCAAGTGAAAATCGTGTTTTTGACCAAAAAAATTTCCGTGCAATTCCGTGCAAAGTCGATTGGCGCTTACAGAATACCGAAATTCGAGCTAGGAAAAAAGTTAGGACTCTTCAAAAGTGTTGGAATTTCTTGAAACACCCTGTACTAAATGCTCCTTAAAAATTAGGCTCTATTGAGGGCAATGGGTACCGATTTTTGAGCATGGTCCCCCTGTTGTTTTTTCCTAAATTTTTGACCACTTATGACCACTTACGGATCATTTTTGCTTTTCTGAATAAAGATATCGTTAATGTAGAATACATTCTTCTCTACAACAAGTTTTTATTATGAAAGTCGCTGTAACTATCCTTGTTTTTAGGCTTAGGCCTTAGACTTAGGGTAGGCCAGCGTATGTTAGCTATTACTAAAAATATTTTACGTACTTTTTCCGAGGTGTGGGACATGTATTTGGGTACTTTTTACTAGGGTTTTTAAAAATGAAAAAGGGGAGGAGACTTTATTCTATACTACGGTCAAATATCCTAAATAAAAAAGACAATTTTGTGCAAAATTTTAGGGAAAAACAACAGGTGGGACCAAGCTCAAAAATCGGTACCCATTGAGGGATAGGGCCAAAAATTAATTCTCTGTTAATTTTACGCCCTTTTTAGTCGATGTCCTCTTGGCACCTGTATGTGTGGTAAACGAAAAATGAAACCAGTCAGGACAGTGCCAGAAAAATTTCACAGCCTGAGTGCTGAGAACAAACGCTTCATAGTCAACCGGTTGAAGGTCTTACTTACTCTAATCTCGGGTTGGGCAAACGGCCGGCCATTTTGAAATCGGCCACACAGCCAATACCTGGCCATTTTCACAGTCACTTCTACCATAAATTTTCACAGTTGAAAAATCTGTCATGACCAGTGTTGTAAATCTTGGAATTACGGCACCGGCTCACGGCACCGACTTCCAAAATTTCGGCACCGGCACCACTGGTCATGAATCATGACTCATGATCACTAAGTGGAAGGTTTGGTCAAAATGGCCAGCCATTTAAAAATGGCTGGCCATTTTGACATTTAAAAATGGCTGGCCATATTCTGCCATATGGCTAGCCATGTGGCCATGACCCAACTCTACTTTAATCTTTTCCATCATATTTAAATTAAATTATTTTGTATTTTAGCTGCCTCCTGCCGCTACCAAATGCTGCACTCCATGCAACAAAAAGATCACCAAAGAAGTTGAAAACGTAAATTTTTTTTTTATCTATACCACTGCAGAATTACCCGCAAATATTTTTCAGCTTCTGGACGGTCAGCTAAAAGACGAAATGGATGTGTTCAACCAAAAGCTAGCGGACGTCGGAAAAATTAAAAACGAAGTGTTGCAAACTATTTCCGATGATGAAGATGCCGCGCCGAACTCCGCGCTAATGCCTTCCAACTGGTCTAATGCAGAGGAGCAAATGGATAAGAATTCGCTAATATTAAAAAGAGTGAATGATTCTAAAGACGGGCTAATGGAGGTGGATCAAGGCAATGGACGTAGTAGTTACGGGAATCAACCTGTTAGTGGAGCACCTCCTTATAAGGAAATCAAACTGGAAATACCTGAACCAGCCGTTTTACCTGTTTCGGAGGACAAGTTTGTGTCAGTTATTGCATTAAATAGTTGGCTCTGTATGTGTTGGAGATCTCCGAAAAAACATGCTTTGGTCCCCTGTTGTTTTTTTGCAATTTTTTTTTCTAAAAATGTGAAAAACCATTTATTTACACTTTTAACTATTTTTCCTCAAAAAATTTTTTGGTACAAAAGTATCAAAAAAAGGTCCCCCAAGCTGATTTTTTGAAAGACTTTATTTTCTGTCAAATATCTCGAAAAGTATTTTAATACACTTCTAGTGTTATAAATATGAATTTTAGACATACAGTCGAACCTCGGTTATCCGGCACACCAGTTATCCGGCACCCTCGGTTATTCGGCACCTTAAATATACTTCATTTGGCTGAGATTGGCTTATTCTCTGTCAACTGACATTCCAGTCATCCGGCACCTCGTTTATCCGGCACCCTGAGGCCGGTCCCCAGGAGTGCCGGATAACCGAGGTTTGACTGTATTTATAACAAGGGTCCACCCTAAATTTCTACAGATTGTGGTACCCGTCCAAGGGTTGGCAAAGGTTAAAAAAGTAAATAAATAAATGGTTTTTGAATCTTTTGGAATTTTTTTTTTTGCAAAAAAACAACAGGGGCTACCGAGGCTACTTTTTTTCAGGGGACCCTCATGACATGTAGAGCCGGATTGTTTATTTTGACCCTTTTACAGATCCATTAAAGTGAAAAAAGAAGAAGTGGGAGATGCTATGTTAGCGACCAAGGAAAACTTACCAACCACTTCTAATATCCCATCGCCAAGAGGACATAGTTCAGCCCACAACTTTGGCTCCATCACTCAGGGTTGGTAGTGGTTAGGTGATACCATTAACTTAAACTTTGTTGAGTTTCAGGCACACCATTGATGCGTCCAGTAAGCATCAAAGGAATGGATTTTCCAGTGGAACAACTAATGGCTCAACAAAATGCAACATTGCTAGCGGCTGCTTCTGGTGGAAGGAGTCAATTGGCTGCTGCATCTAAGGCCAATGAAATGGTATGTTGTGCTTGTCGAATAGCTGATAATAGTGAAACAAAAGAAAATTTTAGAGAAGTTCTCCTGCATCTATTTTACAACAGCATCACCAGCGGCAACAACAACAGCAGCAGCAACAATCTTCTTTCAAAGGCTTACCGGACGAATTCAACAACTTTGAATGTTAGTTCACAAATTGCCGACTATAGTACTTTGTTTTGAGAAAATGTTCTTTTCCTTTGCCCAAGTTGATTTTTTTTAATTAAAATTTTTTTCTGAAAGAACATATAAAAAATTAAATTTAAATAAAAATCACCTTGGGAGGACCAAGGCAAACTAGTGGGTGTACACCAAAATTTAGCCTTACTTTTTGACTCTCTTTATTTCAGCTTTTGCCTCCACTCTGCTAGAGCACTTTGGCATCTGCACTGACAGTAAAGACGCCTCCAACGAGTTAAGCCTGAAGCTATTGCAGAGTCCGGAAATCAAGGTAGGTATCCTATCTAAAATCTTTCATATATCTGAAAAAAACCTTCACTTTTTTTCCAGGCCACTCTGCAACAACTCAAGCAACAGCAGCTAAGAAACTCTCTAATGGGTAGTGTCTTTCCTGGAACATCTTCGTTGCCCGATTTTGGTCCTTCACTCAACCACATGAATCAGTTCAACCCTGCTCAGCTAATGGATCCCAATTTGGGTGCAGCCTTGTTGAATGCAAATGCCATGGCTGCCGCAGCTGCTGTCACTAATCCAGCCCCAGCTGCTCCTACCCCTTTACCCACACCTTCTATGCTGAGCACTGCATCACTGCTTGACAACAGCATACAGAAGAGAGGTACCCCAACGGAATCATCTAAACCGAAAACGGTCAAGCAATACCTTCAGCAACAACAACAGCAACAACAACAAGCCAGTTCGTCTAAGCGAATAGGTGACTTTCACACAGTTTTTATTTTTTATGTCCAGTTTTTTTTTCAGATTTGAGCAACACTGCTAGATCAAGTCCAAATCAACTAGCTAAAGAAGCGGCGGTGGCATCTATCGTGAACCAACAGCAGCAACATCAAGCTGCTAGTAGTGCTGATATTGCTGATTTGATGAAAAGAAAATCGGGTAGATATTTATTGGGAACTACAGTCGATTCTCGTTTTTGTAAATGGCAAAAGTCAATTTAACGACCACTTTTTTAAAATTCGACGATAGCTACAGTGAAACCTCGTTATAACATACCCGCTTGGGACTGACCCTAAGGGTATGTTATATTAGAGGTATGTTATAACGAGGTTCGACTGTGTATCGAGAGTCGCGGGTCTTTTTGGCAAAACCTTCAAAATTTACAAAAACGACCGGCAAAATTGAAATCCTTGCGATTTCTCAGACTAGGCTCACCAAAGACAACCTCCGAAACACTTCAAAATCTGGGCCAGGGGAGATTCGGCAAAAAGTTTGACTGTAGTGTATCTGTGCTCCATCGCCCAGTTAAGCTTGCTGTATCTTGATTTGCTAAATATCGTTTTGCCAAATCTCCCCCAAGCCAAAATCTGGGGTAAAAAAAGTGTCGGATGCTAAGAGGGAACAAACCTTTTAGGTGATCGTTATATGAGAGTGCACTGTATCAATAAAATTGTTTTTCCCAAAAGGTTTATTCCATTACAGGTATAGCCACCGCCATGTTGCCAACCCCTGCCTGTTCTCCAGTCACAAATCCCACTGTGCCAACTACCACTGCCTCTTCTCAACGCATTCCAATACAAAAATCACTGAGTGGAGGCCAGAAAGGCATAACCAATACCACGGGCCAACAATTTTCATTGGCGAACAACACAAGTCAACACTTTCCAATGACCAACACGCCAGTAGTGCAACAACCTCTCCCTACCTTCATACCTCCCAAAAACACTCCTCCGCCAGAACAATTGGCTGCTGTGCCCCCTTCCAGCACTCCAGTAAAGCAACTCCAGTTGAATGCCAATATTTTGCAGGCCTTTTCGCCAGCCCTTCGGATAACGCCTGCCCAAAAATTAACTGTAGAGACTGAGCCAAATGCAGAATTCAAATGCAACACCACTGAGGTAGATAGTTGGGGAGAGCCAGCTGCTGGCACTAACTCCCTGCTGCCCGAACAAATGATGGAGGAGGCGTTGAGATCAGTGTCCGTCAAGGCAGAGTCTAACTATGGAGGAGTGTCTTCATCATGCTACGAGTCTTTGTCAGACAGTGACGATGCTGAGGAGGAAAAAACAAAGAAACCCGCTACTAAACCTGGTAATATTTTCTGCTATATTTTATTTATTTTGCAATAGAGTTAAATATATTTTTGGGTCACTCTTACGTTAAACAAAATTGAAAACTTTTTCAATCTGGAATTTGAAGTCTTCTGCCACTCTAGACGTCTTTGAAATAAAATTTTAAAAATACCGGTATTTTGCTGTATTTCTCCACAAAAATACCAGGATAGAATTTTTTCTCAAATTTTTATTGTTGCCTGTTAGAGGGGCATGCTCACCTGTTCAAAATTTGTCCCCGCCAATTCAAAATTTTTTCCTATTCACTGAACTTCTGTACGGATTTTTCGACTTGGTTTCTGACAAAACTATACCTAAATTTAAATTCGAGGCCTTATTTTGTTAGAAACCAAGTTGAAAAATCCGTACAGAAGTTGAATGATTAGGAAAAAATTTTGAATTGGCGGGGACAAATTTCGAACAGGTGAGCATGCCCCTTTAAGCAATTACTGTATGCGCAAAACACAGGACTTTCACATGGAACAGCAAATTGCCGTCAAAAAACTCAAAACCTTAGAAGTACTACAATAATACCTCAAAAAAGTAAGAGAAATGAAAAAAATACCGGTATTTTCAGAACTAGAGATGATGGCTTGACCTTTTCGGGACGGGACGGGTCAGAATTCAAATTTAAAAATTTCGTGACGGGACACCGGGACGGGACAGGTGCCAAAAAATTTCCGGGCGGGATTCCGGGACGGGACGATTCTCTAAAATTAACGGAATGGGACGGAATTGTCCCGTCCCGTCATCATCTCTATTCAGAACTCTACTTTTACATATAATTTTCAAAGGTGATATTTTACCGAAGGTCAACTATAAGTTTGTCGAGCCCTCAAAATTTTCAAGCCCTCGGCTCGACAACCCTTACTGAATATTCCGGTCTTATAAAATCATTTTTGAGAAAAATCATCAAGCAGTTTTACTTCGCTCCAATGAGTATTGTCAAATGACAGTTCCAGAGGTCGAAAAAAAAATTGACCCGGGGTCATATTATAAAGCCGTATCATCTGCTAAGCATAGAAAATAAAGTTTTACTTTTGAGGAATTTGCTCACTGTTTCAAAAACTGCCAACCAGGCCCCTATGTCTTGCGAAATTTGAAATTGTGCCTCAAGGAAAAACTGACAGCAAACTTGTTGCATCTGCTAAATTTTTCGTTTATATTTTCACGTGCATTGTAATGGCCTCTTTTTATCGAGCAAAAGATTCGTAATTTTTTTATAACAAACCTTTTTGCTCTATCCGACAAAGTGGGTTTTTAAAAAGGAACGTCACAAAAAACAACAGGGTGTGGCAACAACAAGGCAACACCCCTCACGGCCTTTCGAAATAGTCAAAAATGGACAGTAGCCTACTGCCAGTAGGTGATTTCTTAAAAATTTTGCGGGAAATTAAAAAGCTCTCCATATTTGACTAGAAAAGCGAGTTCCTGACTTAAATGGTTTCTAGTTCACCAAATTCTAATTTTTAGAAAATCCATCTGATTTTTCTGAAATTCGAGACTCTTATCTTTATTTGCTACATAAAACATCTCTATTAGTTAGTTAATTATTTAACTAATTTTTCTCTTATATTTGACGTAAAGTCTGGACTTTCAACTGGTCTGTACTCAAATTTTTAAAGGAAAAGTTGAAAATCTGACATTTATGACCCACGTCTACTTTTTGATATCACGTCAAATGGGTAATAATAAAAATTTGTAAAAATTAAAATCGAACGTGTCCACAGGTGGGGTTGAACTCGAGGAAAAAAGGCTTTTTTCGAGCGTTGGCACAGCGGAATCAAACACTTTACCCACTGCGCCATGAAATCCAAGTAAATGCTACAGACAGTCAAACCTGGATATAACGTACCCCCGATATAACGTACCCCTGATATAACGTACCCCTTGGGTCGGTCCCTTCAATAATAAACTCTGTCAAATTAACCCCGATATAACGTACCCCGATATAATTTCAAATCTTGTATCTCGCTCAGTTTGTTAACATTTTGTGAGCCAATCTTTTTGTTTTGAAGCCCTTCCCTGTTATAGGGAAAACTGAACTTATTCAACAATAAACCATCATTCAACAAAATAGGATCCTTCCGCATCAATAACTTTTTCCCATCTTTCTGGCAATTTTGCAATTCCTCTAGCAAAGAAATTCGCTGGCTGAAACTCAAAGAACGCTTGCAAATCCGCTTTCACTTGTTCAACGGTGTCTTCTGTGATAGCTTTTGCATTGACAAGAACAGGTGACAAACTAAAGTCAAATCTGGAGAATAAGGCGGGTGCGGCAGAACTATCTCCCATCAAGATCAGACGATCTTAAACCTTACAGTGAATTTACATGTTGTTGAAAGACAGTTGTTGAATAAAGTTCAGTTATTTCCCAAAGAGCTAGACTGAGAACTACAAACAAAAGGTGGCCAAAAGTGGTTAACAAATAAGCAAGATACAAGGATTTCAAATTTGTGTCAATATTTCCGTATTGTAGTGATAACGTAGGTCATAGTTTTTAAAAATTAGATACTACGATCTTTTTGCGCTTGTCAAAAAACATGGTAGAATATCTTGAAACCACTCATTTGCCTTGATCTCATAAGGCAAAGAGTCAAATTTTGACGAAATCATTTTTTTCGCCAAACAATGTCGACCACCACCTAGAATAACGTTTAAGCATAAATTTGCCGCTGAAATGCTAAAACAGAACGTTTCCAGGCGTTTTTAAGCTAGATGGAATAGTACCCTCTCGCCATTCTTGATTAAACTGACAATTTAAAACAATTTATTAGCGGGCTCTCGATTTAACGAATATTTGTGTCGGTGCCCGGGGGTTCGTTAAATCAAGAGTTGACTGTATAGGTTGTAACACAAATGGCTATGACATTTTGGCCCTAGTTAAGGATGGGTACCGATTTCTTACCTTGGTCTCCCCTGTTGTTTTTTTCGGGGTTTTTTCATAGTTTCGCCTTGGTCCCCCTGTTATTTTGAAATTTTGTTTTTTCCAAAAAATTTCATTAACCTAATTTTTTACATTTACAGAAATTCGATAGGAAAAAGGTTTCTAGTGCGATAAATGAAATGAAACGTATTTATTTGTTTGATACATAATAGACATACTCCCAGCATTAAATCGATCATAAGACTATCATTTTCAGTTAATGACATCATGAAAAAATTATAATATAATAGAATACAAGAAAAAAAAACAAAACTCAAATTCTCTTAGGAAAAAGAACAAGAGGGGTGGGGGTCTGACCAAGGCAAGACATCAGTATTCATTCGTAAAGAATCATGGTTTTTGCGCGCAGCGGCATGTTCGAAATATTATTAGTCACAACTTCCATACGCTCGCCTACACCTGAGCCTAAGAACTAAACCTAAACTTGTTGTTCCAAAGGGTAGTTACAGCGATTTTTTAAAAGTCAGATTCTTGGGGAGGGATTTCGCTGCTAGCGCCAAATTTTGCACACGCCTCTGCGTCCAAAAACCATGGTCCTTTAACCAGGGTGAACATTTTTTCTGCTTGAAAAACTATAAACTCTGAAACTAGATCCACCCACACCGCCACCACCCACCACAAGCGGCTGAAGACGTTTACGAAGCCGTATACTTATGTCGTTTAATAAAAAATTTATCACCGTTTAACGAATTTATTTTTAATGTTGTAATAGCAAAATAAATTCATGGTCAACAATAAGTACAAGTTTAAACAATTAACAAAAATATATATCTAAAATATGTGAAAGACGAATAAAAGACGAAACGAGGACGAGAACGAGCAATTTTTTAACTCGTTCGACTAGGACGAGAACGAGGACGAGCGACTTTACAACAGAGGTACGAGGACGAGGACGAGGTACGAGGGCTCAATAAAATAGGGACGAAGGACGAGGACGAGGTACGAGGGCTCAATAAAATAGAGACGAAGGACGAGGACGAGGTACGAGGGCTCAATAAAATAGAGACGAAGGACGAGGACGAGCAATCCCTAAAATGCACAGCACTGGTTGGAATTTCAAAGTCACTGCAAATTTTGAATTCCGCTCGAGGCAAAAATTATTTTGATAATAATATTCAAATGTTTATTCCCTCGAGCGGGATTTGAAATTCGGGATTGACAGAGACTTTGAAATTTCTAGAGCACTTTTATATGCAAATCGACCATTTATTTCAAGAATTTACATAATTCACTAACTTACTTTTTTCTATTTTTCACCGCCCTGCAGTCCTGGCACTTGTATACTGCATTATATTGTTTTTTTTGCAAACCAAAATTTTTTAAGCAGGTATTTTTTTATAAAAATTGGATGCATCACCAGTTTTTTTTCGAAACACACATACACTTCTTTTTAATTTCCCACAGGAATTCAGAAATACAAATAAAGAAAATGACTAAAAAAATGCTGCAAATGTATTTTGAACAACAAAACGATCTTTTCAGTTAACGACATTCTCGGAGATGCTACCAAACGCAGATCATTACTTCCGCTTGATTGGCCGGTCTTAGGCCGAAGAAAAATGTGCCATTTTACGTCATCATATGTGCTAACACAAATGTACATTTGTAGAAGACAGCTGAAAAGGAGGAGACTAATTAATATTGGCATAACCAACACAAAATGGCATAACACTATAACCAAACACCCCCGGTTAAAAGGAATTTTTGTAGTGATGAAAACAGGTGCTAGTTATTTTGAGCAGCTGAAGAATGTACAGGGTAGTATTTTTTACAAATTATTTGTGCAAATTTTAAATCCTTTTAATTTTCTGCGCCCTATCTGTTTTATTAATCTCCTCAGCTATTTTTATCCTTTTTTAGTATTTGATGTTAAAAACAAGAATTTTGTTGATAGTTGTGATTTTCAGTCTAATCTTTTCGGATTTTGGCTAAGTAAAACTAGGTGAGTGCAACAGAAGCTCCACCTCTATTAGACTTTCATATTTTAAAGTTATATGTATTTTAATTTGACCATCTCTATACAGTATTAGGCATGTCTCTATGACGCTCCATTTTGTCACTTTTGTTCGTAACGCGATTTATCATACTTTTTGTGGACACAATGTAGAGATCTTGGTGTCATTCGATAGCCCTTTAACTGGGGAAGATCAGATACGTGTTGGTTTTTTCACATCGCCTTATTGGACAAAAAAATTGGGCTTAAAAGTCGGATAAGTTTATTTGTTCGGAACTTTTGCTCGTAACGTTTTTAAATTGGCGCCAAATAACTGGGCGCCGATATTAAAAATTTATAGCTTAAAAACAAATGACGCCTAAGGCGCCAGTCCAAACTAGTGTCTTTATGTTCAAGTCCAACCTTGTTGCGGCGCTTATGTTATAATGGGTGGTCCGATAGTTCCCGCCGACTTTTCTAGCTCATTTTGATAGCAAAATTTATTTTATATAAAAAATCCAAATATACACAACTCTTCTTCTTTCAAATGATATATAAAACTTGCCTGGATAATTAGACTCATGTTTGAGTCCGTCCTAATATATGCTGGACATCCTTGCTCAAACCTAGTCCTAAAAAATCACGAATAAATCCCAGGGAAGACCAATGCAAAAATGTGGAACGATATGTCACATAAGGCCCGTATTTTTTTAGTCGCTTAATTATGCTGAAATTATGTGAATACTATAATCTACATATAGTATTTTTGTCGGCGGATCACGCTTTTTTCGTGTCACGTTTTTTAACCCACTTCCCGATTGTATAATATTTTGTTATCATCATATCTAAGGGTAAATCGGGGTCGCTGAGAACGCTAATGCTATCAGAATTGACATGTGATGCTTAAAATTTTGAGTTTTGCCAGAAAAGTGGGAAAACCAGGTATGCTCAAGGGTCTTCGAACCTGTGACCCCAAATTTTTTTTTCATTTTTAGTTTATTTTATGCTGTTAAGGCGCCTGTTCGGCTTGTAAATAATAATCTTATATAGTATTTGGCATGTGTGGGTGGGTGGGTAACGCTTTTTTACTTCGAAGGCCAGAACGGGTCGTAGATAGCGAAATCACTTTTGTCGCTAGTACCATCGTGTTCCCCAGAATGTCAGCTTTCGTTTTAAAAAAGAACAGGCGAAAAAAATGAGTTCTAATAGGGGATATACCTATTTTTATGAATGAAGTCATAGCCCCTCATTGAAATTTCGAAATACTATAGAGGCGCCGATAGGCGCCTGTGGTCCCTTGTAAAACAATAATTAACAAACAATGCCATTAGGCTTCTCACCCCTATCGACTTGGCTTCCCGGTTGTTTTTTAGACATATGCAAGAGTAGGCCAGCGTATGTTAGGATGGATTCGAACATTTTTTTTTTAATTTTGAGAAGCATGTTTGAGTCCGTCCTAACATACGCTGGCCTCCCCTCGCCTAAGCGTAAAAAATTAGAAAAAAACAACAGGGGGATCAAGCTTAAAAATCGGTACCCATTGAGGGATAGGGCCAAATTTTTTATTCCCATCCCTGGTTTTGTAGCAGCCGGTTACAAAATCATACGAAATGCAGGTCTTTTTTTTATGCAAATTAGTAGGACTTAAGTCAGAAATGGCTTCAAGAAAGTCAGCTGCACACCATTATTGTGTTTTCAGGTAGTTATATGTATGACAGAGTTGTGTGATGCCCAGCAGTAGCACGTTGTACGTTGCTTTAGTTGGAAATCCGTGCAAAAGCAGCTGGAATAGAACAATGACGTGCTTTTCTTCAAAACCTCCCACACCATTTTCAATTTTATTTATTTTTTTATTGTCGCCTGAAGAGCTTGCTGGTTTTTATTTGGTTATTTTTATTGTTGAACGTGTGTTTTATTGGCTTAATGAGGGTAATGACGATCTTATCCAGACCCTAGAGAATTTTTTTTCGATGTTTGTTTTGAGCAAGCTTTGACAAAAAGACCAACTCTATTTTTACTTACCTTTTTAGTGTTGCTTGTAATTAAAATCTGATTTTCGACTTAAAAGAAAAAATACAGTCAAGAAAAATACAGTTAAGTCCCGATATAACGATGAACCCCAGCTGGGCTGGACAATGTTATTACCCTGATTTTCGATGTCTTTTGCCTGTTGTTTTTGGATGATCCGATCCGAAAAATTGCTAGCATTTTAATTTTACGGGTGTTATTGTCAAAATTGTGGTCATTAACAAAAAATCTTTGCAATTTTTCCGATTAGGATTAGATTTGGACCCAGCTGGGGTCGAACTCAAGAGAGTGTCGTTATATCGGGACTCGACTGTAAAGTATTAGACTGTAAAGTATTGGGTTGGTGCATAATTAACGTCGGTTTTTTTATTTGCACACTATTCAACAACAACCCAAATACAAGTCCGCCTATAACATTTCTGAATATTCTGGAGCATATTCACCCTCTACACAATAACAGCTTTTTGCTCGGTAGCCGATCAATTCCGCGAGCGAAGAAGTGAGCATTTTTGACGTAATCCACGCTTTAATATCGGCCACAATTTCTGATTACGTCAAAAAATGCTCACTTCTTCGCTCGCGGAATTGATCGGCTACCGAGCAAATGGGAAGCTGTTATTGATGTAGAGGGTGAATATGCTCCAGAATAATATTCAGAAATGTTATAGGCGGACTTGTATTTGGGTTGTTGAATAGTGTGCAAATAAAAAAACCGACGTTAATTATGCACCAACCCAATATTATTACAATCAGCAGATTAGAACCTATTTAGGACCTAGAAGACAAAAGCAGAAATTGTATACCGAAAATTTTCATTTTAATTTCCAGCCAATTTGTGTGTTCACATTTCCCAAGTTCGACCAAAAAAGGGTTATGGAAAAAGGCTAAATTCTTAAATCACCTTATATAATGCCGTCTACTGATTTCAAGCTTTTCTCACTTGCCACATGAAAGCTGGTCTGTTTCTACTCTTGTTTTGTTAGCAACATTAGATGAGTAAACAAGGGTTTTACATCACCACTTCACTTCCGCCACCCTTTTACCTAATTCAATTTGCAAAAGGGTGGGTTAGTGGCTGAACTCAACGATTTTTGATGGCCAACTAAAACAATTTACACTCACAAATATATCTTTAGTTTCCGGTGATGACGAAAATAGCCTCAGGCATCATGTGCCAGCGTTGTTCCTTCTAAGTAGTGACTGGATATCGTGCACTTTTTACATTACTAATGATTTATCTTAACATATGTATTAATTAATAAAAAGCGTTCGAGAATTAAAAAGGGTTTGTTTTTAAGTGGTATCTACCAGTAAAATTGATATATTTTTAATGAATCCTCTTAAAACGAAGATATAAGAACACGTCATAATACAAAAAGTGATGTTTGTGCATAGAACACCTAATTTATTGGTCCATGGCTATGTTTCACTTGGCGTGCACATCTACTCCTTTTGGGTCAGAAGGCTATTTAAAAAATGGTCTTGTTGGTACATTGTATATTTTAGCAGTTGGGTTATAAAAATTAAATCGTCAAAATTTAGCCAAAATAATAAGTGTCGAAGATAGTAGTATCTTCTCATTATAAATTCAAAAAAGTTCTTCGAATTAAAGCAACTGTCACTTTTCACAAAAAAAAACACTTTAGACAGCCAAGGGTGCTTTCAAATTCAAATTTTGAATGATGATATGTGAATTACGAGACTGCATGTCGAAGTCTTTAAAGTCCCGGGGTCTAAAAGTTTTCAACCTTGGACAGCTTATGGCTCTTTCACGGTCTGTGACTAAGACTGAGACTAAGAAATATTTAAGTGAGACTAACTGGGGTTAACTGGGGCCTACCGCATAAAGAAACTCTGGTATGCATACATTTTTTATGCATCCAGAGTCACTTTCGACTGATTTGCGTCTAAGGTATGTGGGTGTGCTCATCTCAACCCCAAGCAACCAAGCCCCCTACGCCCCTTCGGGGCGTAGGGGGCTTGGTTGGTTAAAGATGCGCGCACTCACTCACCTTAGACATAATTCCGAGCAAGACTCTTGATCAAAAATGCATTTAGAGGCTCTTTTTGCCCAGCTCCAGTGACCAAAACATGGTAAAACAGCCAAATGGTCGAAACTTAAAAATGCCCAAAACTCAATTTTTTATTGACCAGAACACAAAATTAATGTCTTTTTTGAACTTCTGAGGTGATTTTAGGTTGATGTAGGGTGTTTGGAAACACTTTTAAAAAAAATTTCATTTGGGGGTGGTGGCATACTCATCAAAAATTCTAAATCTCAGTCTAAGTCTCAGTCCATTTGTGTCTTTTGTACGTCTATGGTGGTGGTGGAGAAAATTAATATCTTCCAAGTGTTTTTACTTAAAGGGTAAAAGGCAATTACGGCTACCCTCTGACATCGATTTCTACTATGGTTTTTACTTTTTTGGTCGTGAAGACTTTCGAGGTTTGAAATAAGACTTGAAGAATGTCGAGAGTAATATCTATAGGGTTGTCGAGGCCTCGGATTTTTCGAGGCGAGACCTCGATACCTCGAACGCACCTCGAAATTTTCGAGGCCTCGCCTCGCCTCGAACCTCGATCCTCGAAATTTTTCGAGGATTCTCCTCGAATCCTCGAAATCGAGGCCTCGCCTCGACAACCCTAAATATCTACAAAAGTATACCCGTCACATTGTCTCATGGAGGTGAAAAATACAGGTAGAAATTAATGTCCAAAAGTAGCTGCAAATATCTCCCTCCTTTAAAAAATTGTTAGAGAGAGAAACAAAAGAAATCGGTCTTCTCCAGCAAAACATTGGTTGGTATAATGAGCACGTACTTTCAATTTAGATTCCTTCGGTACGATGACAAGTCAAACGCAATGATACCATAATATAATTTTTTTGAGAAAGCCAAGTATTTTCCGGCTTAGCAGTAGTAATTTTAATGATAAAAATCTATTTTTGTGCAGCTAAAATGTTGCTTTGATCTTTCTTTTTATAGTTTTTGGATTACACTACTTTTTTAGCCTTTAGCCTTTCGCAAGCAACCAGACCCTTTAAAGTTTCATTATTAAGTTTTTACTTACCTATCACCTCTTATAACTTAATACATTTTAAACTAAAAGGCTAATCTGCCAGACTAAAGAGTGTGGCCAGTAATCATTGCTCTAGCAGCTAATTAATTGGTTAATAATAAATTTGTGCAAATACTCATTTGCCTTCTCTCCACAGCTTCCTGTCCTTCAAAATGGATTCAGTTGTGGAATTTGGCTTTAAAGGGTGTATATTTTTTATTTGCCAATTGCTCCAAATTAGATTCTTTTCTTAATTTCCTAAAGGAATTTAAGTGTTTATATAGCCAAGCAGGAATTTTTTTTCATCTGATTAACCGGAGGGGGCACTTTCTTGCATCCTATTCTTATATAAACACTCAGTTTACTCTCAGTTTTTTTTAAAGTGATACCAGTGGTTTTTTGGAATCAATTGTTGCGTATTTGATGTCTGTGATGCAGTTTACGTGTGGCCAGTCACTTTGGCGATTGGTATTCGCATGAATGAATTAACCTTTTTAATATAGTTTACACATTTGTTCTTTGTCATTTTGTTTACTTAACTGGGCTGCGTCAGCTTAATTTGATTGACCAGTGTTTTCACAGTTCTGAGTCTGGCATTTTTGACCTATTGAATACAGTCTAACTCCGATATAAAGCCACCTTGGGACCAATTTGGTTGTCTAGCTAGAAAATTTCACAGCGTTCACCCTCAATATAACGCCACCCCAATATAAAACCACTTTTGGCCGTTCTTTAGGGTGTCCTTATATCAAAGGTTGAACTGTAATGGGTACCGAATTTTATGCCTTGGTCCCCCAATTGTTTTTTGTTTCTTCTTATTTGCAAGGTAGATCGGCGAACCGTGAAGCTTCTAGTAGAACGGCATTCTCTAATTGAAGGGGTCAAGTCAATTTTGCTTAATGTTAGTATAAAAGAATGTTCGTTGCTCTTGATTCATTTTTTTATCATTTGTGACGTGTGCTGGAATGCTCCATTTAAAGCCAAGCTTCGGAAGCAATATCAGAACTGGATGGTTTTTAAGTTTTTAAGAAGTCATGTCTAGTGGAAATCGATGAACGTCTATTTGCAGTGGATTGTTGTCGTATGAGAAAGCATAACCAAGTCTTTCAAGTTCTGCAGAATCACAAATGCAATCAATAGAAGCGAAGACGACCAGATTCACTGCTTAAAGCCAGATGGTCCTGTGCCCAGTGGTCGAGCTAAGTTTGCAGGAAAAAGTCGCACTTTTTTGTTTTTGGTTCTGTATTCAATTTTGTACAATACATGCCATACTAATACCGTATATTTTCTATTAAAGATTCCCTCTCTAATAAAGGCCCCCCCTAAATATTAATGACCCAATTTCCAAAAAATTCAGGGTTAATCTTTCATTACACGATAAGTTCAAACGAATCGTTCAACAACCAAACCTCATTATAATCTTCAACATTTTCTTCTTCTCTTTCTTGTTCTTCTTCAGTAATCTCGCTCTCTTCGAGGAGTCCAGCTTCTTCGTAGTCGTCACCGTTGTCCCTCGCCGTATTCTGTGCGCATGCTGAAACGTGAACAATGAATTTAAGATCAACATCAACCACAAAATGCAACCTTTGAATGACTTCAGGATGATCTCCTTTGAGAGTTCTTGCCACGCTCGATCAACCCAATCCAAAACGAGTTCCAGCGCTGGGGCCTTCGTGTTGCCGCCTTTGGTGAATTCTTTCTGAGCGTCGTTTGTCATCCAGTTAGCGTAGTATGAGCGGATCTTCTCTTTGAGCGGCTTGTTCCACGAGACGTCTGGTGCCTAGAAACCAAAAAACACATGTTGTTACAGCAGTTTTATTGAAAACTCACTTGGATGAATTTTGTGCACCCTCCAGGGATAAATGTCGCTTCCACGCCGATTTATTTCAGGACCGCCATTGTCGACGAGCTCTTGTGCGCTGCAAATGCATCCCAAACCAAGAGCCTTCTTCCAAAGAACACACCGCCAGCCTTGATCACTTGCTTCAGGAAGTCGGCAGTCGTTTCAGCATACATGATGATTAGCTTCTTCTCAAATTGCTTGACGATGTTCGGCACATGACGCTTGCGGTTGACGAGGACATAAAGCAGGAGCTTTCTTCCATCTGAGCTGGAAGTCAGGCGCACGGTGATCCTCATCTTCTCATGGTCGGTAGTAAAGATCGTCACCTGAAAGAGAACATTAGACAATTCAACCAAACCACTATTTAAAAACTTACATCTTTGGTCTTACATCGATGGCTCGATGCACCTGTTGTCTGGACAATCAAACCACGCGGCCGTTTCATCCATGGCAAAGATCCTACTTTGAGATCCGCTCCTCGAAAGAGCTCCGTTGCCTTGTTGGTGATGATTCGACGTGAGACTGGCTGCTTATTCTCAAACGCCAATTTTGGTTGAAAAATAAAAGCCCGGGCCTTTAATAGAGAATATACGGTAAACACCGTATTTCCGGCCTTATTCAGCACAGGGAGGTTGCCTTAGTCCCCCATTTTTGTGATTTGTAGGCTTAGGCAAGAGAAAAAAAATTAGTTTGCGTCAATTCTTCATTTTACAAAACTTTAAGAGCATGAATTCAGGATTAAGATCTGTAATTTCAAAGTAAAATTACACATTTTTCAATAAATACTTCCTATAAAAGTCACATCTATATTGAAAATGATTCATTTTTATGTAAAATGGACGAAAAATGGATTGCCTTTAAACACTTTTAATATGTATATCGCCCCCTCTTTTAAAAATTACTTGTTATTTATATTAAAAAGGCGCTTAAAAAGGCTTAATATATGGCTGGCAGGATATATACATCAGTCCAATATCAGTCAAAAGATTGGAAAACTCAATTATCATTACTAAGGTGGCTTTGAAAGGCGCTGTCCTCGTGACACTTTTTAAGCTAAAAAATGAATTACCAATTTTTTTGGCTATTTTTTCTAAGAGTCGGTAATGTAATTTGTGTTTGACCTTCTGGCTTGTACTTACAGCTAAAAGCTACTTTTAGAATAAATTTGCTTTTGCCCAACTATTAAAAATTCTTTTTGTCTTATATAAGGACACTTTGGACCATAGGCGTAGTCAGCGGGGGTGGCTAACCAGGCTTCAGCACCCACGTCGGTTCTGAAAAATATATTTCACGCCTTGAGGTCTTAAAATAAAAATCTAATCCTAAAGTGTTAATGACAAAGCCGATTTACTTTTCGACTTCAAAAACTTCACCTCCAAATTTGAAGAAAAAGGCAGTTGTTTATTAAAAGGATTTACCCAGGGCACGTATATGTCCTTTTTAAAAAGATTTGTCCTTTTTTCGGGACCCCAAATCTTTTTTTATTTTTGAAATTTTAGTCAAAATCTTTTTTTTTCGCTTCGAAATGGCAATAAGCACTGGATAAAATGACCTTTTTCCTTCAAAAATGGTCAAAATGTCCTTTTTTTGAAATTTTGAGATACGAGCCCTGGATTTACCCGATTTTCACTGAATCTGTAAAAATTAAAATTTTACCATTTTTCAATTAGCATTGCCATTCCCAAAGTTTTGAAAAAAAAATCCGTGTCACGAATCCCGTCGGTATGCTAAATTGCCAACCCTATATTTGCTCGCGTAGTTAACCGGGCAAACACCTATTTCACAAACCTCTTCTGCTTTGTGGTGTTCTAATTTTAATTTTTTTTTGACAAATCCTATCGATATGAAAATTTCTTTGGGTAAAGGCTGACTGAAAAAAGAAAATCAGCAGGCAATATGCTAACATAACAAATTTTTCATAGTTCCCTCCGTTTTTTCCCTGTCTTGTATATTTTACCACACATCTTTTTTGTGAAATTTTAACTTTTTAGTAATTTTATCTAAATCTAAAAGTTGCAGAATGAAGATATTTTCGATGCTTGGGAGAACAGTGTTTTCCAACTATTGTGCCAGCTGTTTAGCTATATTAGTGATTTGTGTATTAGGACAGTTGCAGGCTGCTTCTGAACCTATTATGACCACCATCTACCGAATACATCCTAAGAAGTGTCCCACACTAGCAGATGGCCCTATGTTGACTTTTGTGGATGAAGGTTTGTGATTCACAAAGCTGTATTTTTAAAAACTCAAAATTTCAAAGCTTCTCGTTTTTAGAGCCTCCTAAATTAGTTACATTCAACCAGACAACTCCTTTCGAATGCAGGCGGGTAGTGGAGTGTAAAGTCATGAGCTCCCCTTCAGAAGTAAGTGTGGCAAAAGAAATATTTTTTAGCGAATTTTTAAATAAATGTTATCCACGAGTTTTTTGACGCTACTACCGTATTCTTTCTAATGGGCGCCCCCTCTCCAATAAGCGCCCCCTCTCCAATAAGCGCCCCTCTCCAATAAGCGCCCTCTCCAATAAGCGCCCTCTCCAATAAGCGCCCCCTCTCCAATAAGCGCCCCATCTTAGTCCTCACTGAGAACTAAATACGTTTCATATAGTTGTAAATTAGCCGCAAAAAGGTCTGGCCCTAACTATTTAGCCTGCCAAATTTGAATTGTAAATTTTTAGATTTTCTCAAACGACTCAAAGGAGTGTAGTGTCAGACGGTCTCCCATCAATTCGAATTTTAGAAAATTCTATTTTCGTCAATAGCGACGTACGTTTAACATCTAGGACCCACATTTTTTTTATTTCAGAACACTTTTCATACAATCAAACCTCCGATATAAGGCCACCGTGAGGACCTGCCAAAAATAGCCTTATATCGGGGTGGACTTACAGTCAAACCTCTGATATAAAATCACCCTAAGGAATGGCCAGAGGTGGGCTTATACTGGGCGTAGCCTTATATTTGGGTTCTACTGTAGCAAAATTTTGAAATTGTCGTAGCCTAAAAATTGATCCGACAGCAACATTTTATATATTATTTGATGTTTTAGTCGAATGTGTATTGGTACCGGAACGACCAGTTGATCCAGGCCACCACGATCCGTGACATCACCTTTGAGGCCATGGCCGAAAAGAGTGAACAGTTAAGCCCCTCACCTTCAGGCACCATGCTCGGCCTCAGCCAGATGACTCACAGATTGTGTGTTGACCCATTTGTTGGCACCCAAACCGAGGAATTCAAGTGTAAACTGCAGTCCTTGTGTGAACTCAACGAGACCATAGAGAGTCAGCCTATTATCGTTCAACCTGAAAGTTTCAGAGCCAGGAGAATGGAGGGTGTGGCAGGAGAGACTCCCAACAGGGGCACCCCTTTGCTCAAAGCCCCTTTGATAACCATGATACAGTCGACCAGGATGGAGTTGGCCGGCAACTTTGTGCAGTTGATGTGCAATGCAGTTGGCAACCCCGAACCCAAGGTGAAATGGAGTGTGATTGATGAGGAAGATGAGGCCATAACTCATTCTATAAGCAAATACCCCTTCATTTGGGTAAGAAAAATGATTTAGAAATGTTTTTAAAAACCATTGCTACGGCCAACAATAAGAAATTGGCAAATTTTTGGGTTAATTGCACCTTAGTAGTCCAATGGAAATTTAGTAGTCTAATGGAAGTTCAGTAGTCCAAATGTTGAAGAATCTAAAAAAGGGAATGAGGGCTGTAAAGGGAAGGGAATAATAGGGGGCCACTTTTAAAAGCTTTTTGGCTGTTTCTACCACGTTTTTCATCGTGGGCCGTGGCCAAAAGAAACCTTATTTGCATTTTATGATCGTACTTCTCGGAATCATGTCTAAGGTAAGTGAGTGCGCGCATAAATCCTCTCAAAAGCGACTCTGGATGCATGAAAAAGCATGCATACGAGAGTTTCTATATGCGGTTGGCCCAGTATTTAAAACTATATTCAAGCTCTTCTTGTTAATGACCCCCTTTAATTCCCTTCCTCTCCCTATACAGCCCTTTGTCCCTTTTCATAAAAATCTTAGTAGTCATTTTTCTGCAAAAGTTGCCCTTGTATACGCAGCAAGAAAAAAAATAGTTGAGGCATTTTTGAGGCATTTACTACATAAGTATTCAAAACTATGTTCAACATCTTATGTTAGTGGGCTCTCTATAATAAGTCGCCCCTCTATAATAAGTCACCCCTCTTTTGTCCCTTCCCATCCCACAGCCCTTTACCCCTCTAAAAATAGTTGAGAAGAAAAATTTCGACGACATTAGGTCAATTATTTTTCGAATGACGGGTAGCATCACAATAAACATTGTTTTATTGGACTACTAAAATTTCCAATGGACTACTTAAATGCAATAGTACATTTTTCGAGGATACGTCAAAAATATGCTGGTCCACCCTGTTGGTTTTTGGCACAGTTTCTTTTCAAAAATCTCGAAAACTATTAATTTAGATTTTTTAGTTTAGACTTGTGTACATCCTGTAAAACAATAAAATAAAAGTAGCTAGTAAAAAAGTAACATGATCAAGATAGAGGACGCCATGGGGATCTTGAGTGCATAAATTTATTATTCGTGCAACTCTTTTACTCACATTATTAATGGTTCTGTTCACCATTTCTGCGGTTTTCGTCGGCCATACCTTTTCCCGTTCTGTCTTTAAAATTTTTAATATTTTTGCAAATTTTTTAAAATCTTTCTGTTGTTGCAGGAGCTAACAAATGGCGACCTTCTCATAGACTCTGCTGGCACAGACATGGCCTCAATTAGTCTCGAATGTCGGGCCAGCAACCCCTACGGCTCTGATACGGCTACTTCCACACTCATTTTGCTAAGTGAGAACTAGTAGCAAGTGTATGTCTAGACCACTATTACCACCAAACCACCAACACCAACTAAACCAACAACTCATTGCTTTAACCAAAAATTTATTGTTTTTATTACTTATTTAAATGTTTTCCATTATTTATTTATGTACCTATCAACACCTGATATCATTGCTATTTCTGTATGTAAAATTGCGCAAATAACATCTGCTTTTGTGATTGAACAATACAAACTACAGTTAAACATTGACAACCTTACCAACTTAATTATTTTGCAAAAAAATAAAAAAAGGATAGTGTAACCTGTTTTTATATGCTTTTTTGCTGTTGCTAAATTTGCCCTTTTAAAATAATAAAGCTTGGAAAATTTAATTTGCAATTAAAAAAATATTTTTGTTTTTGATATGTGTACAGTCGACTCTTTTCATAGTGATCACCCAAGGGACCGACCAAATCTGATCACCATGGCGGGTGATCACTATGGAGAGTATAAATAACCTGATTGACAATATTTGATGGCTAAAGTACACTATTTGGGGTGGCTCAAAAGTGCGTTTTTTTAAGGGAAAGTATGTCTTAAACCCTAAAAACGGCACTTATTCGGTTGGGGGGGGCGGGTTTTTCACTGATTTAGAAATAGTGTTTAAACGTCTTCTAAGTAATTTTTATGTGCTAGAAACGATAAAAAAGTTATTTTCTGACACTTTTTTACATAAAAATTGAATATTTAAAAAAAAAATTTTGGCCAAAATTCGAATTTTTGCCTTGGTCCCCCAAGGTAGTTCAAACTGAAAGGATACTGTAAGGATACTGTACTGTAAGAAAAGAATAGACAACAGTGATCATTTAACAAAAAAATACCCTTGAGAGATGGGATTTGAACATAGTTTTGTTAGCTGGGGCCTACCGCATAAAGAAACTCTGGTATGCATACATTTTTCATGCATCTAGAGTCACTTTCGAGTGATTTGCGTCTAAGGTATGGGTGTGCGCATCTCAACCCCAAGCACCAAGCCCCTGCGCCCCGAAGGCAGGGGCTGGTTGGTTAGAGATGCGCGCACTCACTTACCTTAGACATAATTCCGAGCAAGACTCTTGATCAAAAATGCATACAAAGGCTCTTTTTGCCCAGCTCCAGTGACCAAAACGGGGTAAAATACCCTAAAGTAAGGAAGTTTGCCTTGGTCCCCCAAGGCAAAAAGTGAAATTTTGGTCAAAAATTTTTCGAAAAATCATCTTTTAATGTAGAAAATATCGCAAAACAACTTTTTATCGTTTTTAGTACATATAAATTACTTAGAAGACGTTCAAACACTATTTTTAAATCAGTGAAAAACCCGCCCCCAACCGAATAAGTACCCTAAAAACGATGGAAAAGGCGAAAAAAAGTGGGGGAAGCACGCTTTTTGAGAAAAAAATTTTCTCGGTTGCCTTGGTCCCCCTATGGTTTTTGGTCATTTTTGCCTTGGTCCCCCTATGGTTTTTGGTCATTTTTGCCTTGGTCCCCTATGGTTTTTGGTCATTTTTGCCTTGGTCCCCTATGGTTTTTGGTCATTTTGCCTTGGTCCCCTATGGTTTTGGTCATTTTTGCCTTGGTCCCCTATGGTTTTTGGTCATTTTTGCCTTGGTCCCCCTATGGTTTTTGGTCATTTTTGCCTTGGTCCCCCTATGTTTTTGGTCATTTTTGCCTTGGTCTATGGTTTTTGGTCATTTTTGCCTTGGTCCCCTCCATGGTTTTTGGTCATTTTTGCCTTGGTCCCCTCTATGGTTTTTGGTCATTTTTGCCTTGGTCCCCTCTATGGTTTTTGGTCATTTTTGCCTTGGTCTATGGTTTTTGGTCATTTTTGCCTTGGTCACCTCCATGGTTTTTGGTCATTTTTGCCTTGGTCCCCTATGGTTTTTGGTCATTTTGCCTTGGTCTATGGTTTTTGGTCATTTTTGCCTTGGTCACCTCCATGGTTTTTGGTCATTTTTGCCTTGGTCCCCTCTATGGTTTTTGGTCATTTTTGCCTTGGTCTATGGTTTTTGGTCATTTTGCCTTGGTCCCCTATGGTTTTTGGTCATTTTTGCCTTGGTCCCCTCCATGGTTTTTGGTCATTTTTGCCTTGGTCTATGGTTTTTGGTCATTTTTGCCTTGGTACAAAAAAACGCACTTTTGGGCTACCCTAAATAGTGTACTTTAGCCGTCATAAAAACCCCCATGTTGTTTACCGTATTTTCTCTATAAATTACCCCCTCTCTAATAGTTACCCCCCATAGGCACCCTATATCTCAGCTCAAAAAATTCATTTTGCAAACCTGTTTTTTGCGTTTTCTTAATCATCACAACCTTAGTTGATTCCACTTTTTAGATTTTAGTTGGGCACCCAAAAATTTCAAAATCGACCTTGCAATTTTTCCATTTTTGAAAGGTTGAAAAATAATTACCTCGGGGTAACTAATAAAGAAAATACGGTATGTCGAAAATTTGATTTTTATTCACTAATAAACATGTTTCAGCACATTTCCTCTCCGTAGTTCAGTTAGTCATCATTTTTCGCCTTCGTCTTTTATCTTTATTATTCCAACTTTCTTTGTTTCGTAAGCTTCTTTTAGTTTCTGTTACTTGTTTATTTTTTCAGCTTATTTTGATTACTCAGCTTCTTCCAAATTTTTTACTTTCGCACTGTTTTTAAAAGAAAGCTATGAATCTCATTAATCTTTTCGAAATCTGCGGCAATAGAACTCGTCTTTTGCCATATCTTCAGAACCAAGGACTTGTTCCACAGCAGGGGAAATTATGCTTGCCCAAAGTGCAACTAGTGGCTGAGTCTGCAAGAGGAGCCCTCTCGGTAATGGTCCCAGTTTTAAATTTTTACATGATCAGGCTACCGATAGGTGTGTGACAACAAGCAATACAAGAAGTATTCAAATTCAGCAATGCAACCTTGTTGCACAAGACTTGAAATTAGAGAGGGCACTATATTTCAAGACAGCAATTTGAAAATTTTCCAGATTTTGGGGTTCATTTATCTCTGGGTGGATGGTCGTCTTTATGGTAGTTGTAGAGGACAGGTTGGCTCTTTTATTATTTTTATCTTGAGAACCCAGAAAGATGAGATTTGAACAAAGTTTTGTTGACTGAGGCCTACCGCATAAATAAACTCTGTATGCATGCTTTTTCATGCATCCAGAGTCCCTTTCGAGTGATTTATGTCTAAGGTATTTGGGTGTGCGCATCTCAACTCCAAGCCGCTGAAGGGGGCGCAGGAGGCTTGAGAGTTAGAGATGCGCGCACTCATTTACCTTAGACATAATTCCGAGAAGTACTGTCGATCATAAAATGCATATAGAGTCTCTTTTTGCACAGCTCCAGTTGCCAAAACGGAATAAAATACCGCACTATGAAATCAAATTGAACATCAAAAAGTTCTTAAATGTTTAAATGAATCGGGAAATTTGTTGTGGTTTGCTATTACAGAGGCCGAGACAGTCTTCTTCCAATTATTAAAGAGTGGATTTTGCCTGGCACAATCATTGTGTCGGATTTTTGGAGGGCATATGACTGTCTCAATGCTGAGGGTTATAACCATTTGTAGGTCAACCATTCCCTACATTATGTTGACCCTGATACAGGAGTACATACCAACAACATCGAAGCTAGCTGGAGGGCTGCTAAGGCCATTACTACTTCTGCGGATCGCAAGAAATCACATATTCCAGGCAATCTCGCCAAGTTCATGTTCCAGAAAGTGTATGCTGCAAAAAAAGTCGACCATGGCACCGCCAAGCGCCGGCGGCGAAAATTTTCGCGCTGGCGGCGGCGCTATTTTTTTCAAGCGTCCAACTGTGCTTCCGACGGGGGTGGTACACAAAGCTTAACTAGGTTAACAACCACTACGCGAAAGAAAATATAGATTGGGTTTCATTCCCGAAGAAAAAAAAATAATAAAGGATTGGAAACACCAACCACCAGACACTGATTGCTTAACTTCAGCTTCGGTTCATGGCTTCGATATTATGCTTGGCTTTGATAAGCTAGTGGAGTATGCTTGGGCAGAAAATGAAACTATTGGGTTTCATTCCCGAAGAAATTCTCGAAGAAAAATGTGGTTTTTTTTAATTTTAATTTCTAAATTTTGTTTTGATCACTATGGTGAGTGTTGATCATATAGGAGACAGGTCTGTTCGCCCCGTTTTTCAAAACCGTCAGTTCGCTCCGTTTTTCGTCAAACCAATAAAGTAACCATTTTTTGTCATGAAAAGTATCTTTGTTATTTCAATTTTTTTCTACGAGCCAGTCTCGATACTCCATAAACCAACAAGCCAAGTGGCAAACTATTATTTGTGGTTTTCGAGTAACCCCTGTGCAAACCTTGTTTTAGCAATTTGAACATGGTTTGATGGTGGTAAATGTTATCTTTTAAGGTATTTTATGAGTTTTAGTGATTTCGCTCAAATGAAAATTCACTAACAATACCCCCTCCTGACCATAGGTAACTACTATGTTTTCTCAATAAAAAGTCCATTTCTTATAGTTACACGCATAGGTATCTTATATCTAGGTTCAGAATCAATTTTTTGCAAATCTGTTTTCTGCGTTTATTAATTACTGCGAGCTCTCATTATGAAGCTTTTTAGATTTTGCTTATTGAACCGAAAATCTAAAAATGACCTTTTTTATTTTTATGGGGCGAAAACCAAAAGAATTACCAGAAATCTCCTTTTTTTCCAAAAACCTGCAAATAAAAATGCTAAAACAAGGTTTGCACAGGGGTTACTCGAAAACCACAAATAATAGTTTGCCACTTGGCTTGTTGGTTTATGGAGTATCGAGAATGGCTCATGGAATTTTTTTTTAAATAACAAAGATACTTTTCATAACAAAAAATGGTTACTTTACTGGTTTGAAAAAAAACGGGGTGAACTGACCGGGGCGAACTGTCTGTTTTGAAAAACAGGGCGAACTGACCGGGACGAACTGACCGTACACCGATAATATAGCGGGGTCCGCCAAAATCTGTTCACTAAGGGAGAGCGATCACTATGGCGGGGGTTGGTTCGCCTTAATTCCTTTGTAGATCAACCAAATCAAAAAAAGTTGATCACTATGGCGAGCTGATCACTATGGAGAGAGTCGACTGTAATTGTGTTTTAAGTTTTAAGAAAAAGAAAATGGACATTTTGATGCTTAGGCTGATTCTATTGTTATCAAATTGCCTTTGAAATGTTTTTTGTTGATAGTTTTTTTTTAAATAACTGGTGTGAAAAAAGTTCCCGGTGGGTTTTTAGGCTAGTGTTTAATAACAAATTTTATTTCAAAAAAATATTCCAAACAAATGGTTTTGTAGCTCTTTCTTTCCTCTACCAACTGATATATAAAGTTTTCATTTTACTCAATAAAATGGCCTCCTGCGCCTCAATGCATTTCCGGAATCTTTTCGGCAAAGCGTTAATGGCATTTTGAATCATTTCTTGGGGAACCGCGTCCCACTCTCTGACCAATGATGATTTGTGGGGCCTAGAGCAGGCCTTTGACTGGAGGTAAGGCCAGGCAAAGTAGTCCATGACATTGAGGTCGGGAGAATTGGGCGGCCATTCACCTTTTGGGTTGCGCCAATCAGGGTCATCAGTGATGGCATCAGGGAAATGCTCGGCAATCCATGCCTGAGTTTCAAAAGCACGGTGAGATGGGGCTCCATCTTGCTGGAAGCACCACACATCATCCAGGTTGTCCAATGCCCGTGGCAGGACCTCAGTTTCAAGCATTCGGCGGTATTCGGATCCATTAACCTTGGTTCCTATAATCAGTGCATAAATTATTTTTCTTCTATTTCTTTCTTTGTCCAATTTTTCCACCAAACTTTCATCACAAATAAAAACTTTATATATTATTCGGTAGAGGAAGGAAAGAGCTACAAAACCATATGTTTAGAACATTTTTTGAAAAAAATTGTTATTAAACATTAGCCTAAAAACCCACCGGGAACTTTTTTTACACCAGTTAATAGTCTTGATGTGTGATTTCATCCTTAAATTACTGGAATTTTTAGATCTTAATTGTACGGTATGGGTCTTTGCGACCCATGCATTATTTAATCTAGATTTTCGGTATTAGTAATGTGTTTAGTTATATGTTTGATCTGTTATTCGAAAGTTCTTGGTATGAGGAATTTTTTGGTCAACAGAATTTCACAAAAAAATATGAAAAAATCATGTCTGAGACAAATGTAAAGGGAGGGCGATTTACGGATCGCACTCCTGTACCTGTACCGATGCCTTGTAGCTGGGAGGTTGAGGCAGCCTGAGATGGTTTGCTCTGGCTTTCTGGCTTTCCACGTAGCAGCTTCCTCTCTTGGTCCTCTTGTGTGCTTCCTTGGCGGCTTGGAACTTGTGGAAGTCCGCGGTGGCCAGGGCGTATCCTTGATCCGAGATCCAGTAAGTTTTGTTGCAGCTGGTCTCGGTTAGTGGCAGGTCGGCAAGGAGAGAGCTACTTGACTGCCTTCGCTCTGCCACACTCCTGCGGTGATGTTGCCGGCTTGGGTGCCCTCCAGGGAGACGTAAGCACACTGATCTTCCGGGAGAGGCTGTCGCGGATGCGATGGATGAGACATGGACCAGCAGTACCAGAACGTTCCCAATGAGAGAAATTGCACTTTTTGTTGCTTCATCCTTCCACGACTTTATAAAATCATGGAATAGAGGACTTACACGTAAAGTTTCCACACTTCACTTTCTCTTGCTTTTGCACTTGCTGCTTCTTTGATGTTTGATTTCTTAGACCATCGCTTGTGTGCCAGAGCTTGATATTTCTCGAATATCGGCTGCTCTTCAGCATCTTTTTGCATTTTTCGAGTACTGACCATTGCTAGACCTGAAACAGAAATCTTTGTCTCGCATAAAAAACTCGCAAATTCGCATTTTTAGACGATTTGCGTACTAAAATATAGCGCGACAAATAAAGTCTCACGACAAAGTATAAAAAGTCTTTAAAATTCATTTTTCAGAAATCTCAGACTAAAGGAATGAAACAACTGGCATTTTTTCGAGTAAAAATGGGGGTTTTTGCATTTTCTATCTAACTTTTGCATAAAACACCATAAATTTGCATTTTTCACATACTTCCTTGGTACCACTGTCGAGTCTCCGGTTTGGTTTCTGAATAATATGAGAGAATATGGTCGTGTAAAACCCTTTCGCGTTTAAAAACTCGGTAATTGTTTGAATTTTTTGATCAAAAAATCTATTGTGGTTACCAAATTTCTCATGTTTTAGTCCCGAGTGATGGCTTGTTCGAAAGTTACACTCAAGGCGAATCTAAGTCAATAACATTGAGCAATGAAACGTATAATATTTATCGAGCACCGGGAGAAAACATGAACCCATAGAAAATCAAACCGATTTTGCAAATTTTGATTCGGCGCAAATATTTGAAAGTGATTATGTTTTTGAATTTTAAGCCCCTGTGTAACCGTTTTCTCTGAAGATTTGCATAATAACGAGTTGCAGCGCATGAGCAAAACATCCTATGCAGAGCGTAAAGGTAGACCTGAAGAGCAGATGTATGCAAATAGACAACAAATTAGACAAAAAATTACTGATGCCAGAATTCAAGCTCACAGGAGTGATTGATAGGCACTTCCTCTTGTATTCCTGCTTATTTGGGACCCGCACCCCACCTTATCTACCTGTGACCATCATCTTTGATTCTCCCATGACTAACACTTCCACACAGTTGTTCCAGACTGCATCCCGACTGCGTTTTTTTCCAGACGCGTTTGACTGACTTGACGAGAACAATGAGATCTGAAAAGAATAACTTAAAGTAAAGCATAAAGTTAGAGTTAAGTTCAAAATTAAGGTTAAGTTTGGTTGAGTTTAAGTTGAGGTTAAGGATGAGGTTGAGTTTAATTTTTTTTAACTCAACCTCATCTCATCTCATCCTCGACCTCAACTCGAGTTGAGTTGAGGTCGAGGATGATATTCGATATCACTGGTTTGAATATATGTTTTCATTATAAACATGTGTTTTTATGAATAAAGTATGAAAGATTACATGTTTTTATGAATAAAATTTTCAAAATGAGACATTCAGGTTAAGCCAGACGATTTGCCTTGTTTGATTCAAAGTGACTATATGTATTTATTTATGACCATTTTCCGGCACTCATTTTCAGTCAAAATTTTCGAATTTAAATCTGTAATTTTTGAATGTTCGTAGCCTTATAAGTCGGTATGCAAACTTATTTCACTAACCACTATTTTGCACAAATATGCTTTAGATTTATATTGGATATCATTCGGTCTAAAAAGCTCTTAAATACGATTTTTGACTGTTTTTTTCGAAAAATTTTGACATTTCGTGAGTTTCGAAAATGTGAAATACTGAACCGGTGAATCTTTATGACAATCACGAAAGCATTATATGACACAAAAAAAACAAAAAAAGCAAAAAATATTGAAAAAGGCTTCATCAAAAAAATTTAATTTTCTATTTATAAGGCTAAAATTTTTCAAATTTTCAAATTTATCATTTTTTAATTTATCAATTTTCTATGTTAAAATTTTTATATTTTTATTAGAGATGCAGACAGGGCCCTGGTTTCAGGGCCCTGGTCGGCAAAATTCTTACCTTTGGTTTCAGAGCCCTGGTCAAGGGCCCTGGTCGTCAAAATTCTAAACCCTGGTAATGAGTTTTAACCCTGGTTTTGAACCAGGGCCCTTGCAAAATATTTTTGAAAAAGTATACATAAATAAAATTAAATTGACGCCATGTTTAAAAATATATTTGTCAAAATCTCAAGTTGAGAGTTACACTTGATGAGATTCTCAACCTCAACTCGTCCTCTCTCACTCTCCTCTTTTAATAATGCCTCATTTTCGGGGCCCTGGTCAAGGGCCCGTATGAGTTTTCGAGCACAAACCCTGGTTCAAGGGCCCTGGTGCTAACAATGGCGAAACCCCGACCCTGACCCTGGTATTTTATTTTAGTTACAACCCTGGTTCGGGGCTCTGGTTTTGCTAAATCTGCATCTCTATCCCTAAGCCTAAAAGAAGTTTAAAAAGTTTGCGCAAAGAAGACATCTAGATACACCTAGTGGTCCGTTCAGATTGACCAAGGCATAGCCACTATTCGTAAGTACCCCACGTCAGAGGCTGCGGAAATAGCGGTTATTACAGAATGTTTTTTTGACCAAAGGTCGACTTTTTGCCTTGGGGGACTTAGGAGGGTACCTAGATTCTCTATTTTTTAAAATTTCCACCATGTTTTTCTTACTAGTACTTGGATAAAATAGCCTCGGTCTCCGGGCGGGATTTCGCAACGGGCTTTTCAGCTGAAAAAATTTCGGGATCAGGATTTTAGCTAAAAATTTCGGGATCAAGATTTTAGCTAAAAAATTTCGGGATCAAGATTTTAGCTAAAAAATTTCGGGATCAAGATTTTAGCTAAAAAATTTCGGGATCCCGTTCAAATTTCGGGATTTTGTAAAATAAAGAACAAAAACAGGAAAAATTCACATATTTTCGCTATATTTTCAAACTGTTGGTTTTTTAAACACTAAACTAGTCTGAAAAAGCTTACAAAGGAATTTACCACCTGATATGAGAATTTGGTCGTTTTTCATGTTATTTTGGCCGCCTTTCAGAATTCAGTCGCTTTTTGTATAGCTGGCTGAATTTTTTGGACAAATGTGAATGTTTTTTAATTTTATATTTAATTTTTATGAAAACGCATATGAAAGCTTAGGATTTTGGCTACACGTTGTGTAATTGCGGAACAAAGCTAAATAATAAAAATAAAAATATTTCGATAGCTGCATACCGAAATCGTCATTTACCTGTTTTTTCTAATGAAATTTTCTAATTCACACAAGTTTTTTTACGCTAATGTTCAGTCACAATTGTAGTCTTACATTTATGCTATCATAAAGATAAAACAATACTAAATGATTAGAGCCAAAATGAAAAAAATTAAATTTGTTCGATTCTGTACCCTAGGTCTGTACCCTACCTGAAAATAAGGTGTAAAGTTTTGATTTATTGTACTCACAATAGTTGATTTTCTTTTGAAGAAAGCATTGAGCAGAAAAACGCGACCAATTCTCCAAAAAACAGTCAAATTACGGTCAAATTGTATTTTTTATTTATACGAATAAAAGACGGTCAAATTTTCAGAATAAGTGGTGATTATTCATATATATTGAAATATGCAGCAAAAATTCTGTTATAAATCATACATCAGAAAAAAATGGAGACAAAAACGTAAAATTTTGGTGGATTTAAGACCATAGAAAGGATACACAAAACCAATTACAATACAAACCCTTTCTTTGCGTTTGAAAAAGGTTCACTTTGGTTAGGTCCAAAACGATTAAATATTTTTCCTTTAATTTCTTTGGCTTTTGATACTTCATCAACTGGTTTTTTTTCTGGCACAATTTGCATTAATCCAACTAGGTCTTGATTCGATTTAGACGTAAGTGTTCCAGCATATAAGTGGTGTTTGTGCACTATTGGTTTATAGTCATGAGTTCCAGCTTTATGATCCATCTGAGTACTACCCGAAATTTCCGGCACGATTGCCTTTAATTTTGGCAGTCTTTGATTTACTTCAGAAGTAACTGTTCCGAAGTTGTTGGATTTTTCGGAATTTTTTAGTGTAAATTCATGAGCTTCAGCTCTATGATCTTTTGATTGATTTTCATCCGAAATTTCGACATTCAAATCACCAGAAAATACCGCAGCTGCGAGTTTAACCACTTCTTGTTCCTCTTCCGCCATAAAAGACAAGTCATTTTGATAAAACAAATTTTTTTTCTGTTGGCTAACATTTAGGTCTTTTTCTGTTGCATTTTCACTTTCCGGTGACATTTTGGTGAACAAATTGGGAGTATGGAAGCTATAATCTGCGAAAAAAGCTTCTTCAAGCTCTGACAGCAAATATTCTGCTTTTTCATTTATTTTATTCATCAAATTTTCTTTCAATTTGTAAAATTGTCGTTTTATTTTATCAAAGTTATACTTTTTCTTCACCTCTTCTTTCAAACCCTCTAACAATGATGTTGTTTCGCCATCGAAAATTTTGTTTTTCACACTTTTTTGAATCTCTTTAAAAACATCAGCAAAGGAACGGGTGAATTTAACCAAGTTTTTGCCCATTCCATTAACTAAAAGTAGGCCTATTTCGGACAGAGTTGGCGCCATTGGTGGTATTTTCGCTCTGTATTTTGGACGCAAAATAATGTCACTAGCTGCATTTACCACTTTTTTCACTAGATCCATTTCCAATAACTCGCCTACATCCAGACCGTATAATTTGATTTCTTTTTGCTTTTCTAATTCTTCTGACATACCATGTTTTTTCAAAAGTATTTCTCGTTCTTCAGCTCCAATCGTGATATCTTGCACATATTTTTGGTTGGACGGGGTTACTAAATATTCATTTTGCTTGATTTTACTTTTCACTTCTTCCTGCACATGCTTTACAATTTTAGCGCTTATATACCACATTTGTTTGACGGTGCCACCACCCAAAATTTGATCGACAAATGAGTCGGTTTGCAAATCTAGCATGGGTGCCCATATTTCGTTTAAATATATATCTGGTGAATCACTAGATTTTTTTTCAATTTCTTGTATTTTTTGCTGTTTCTGTTCATGTTTAAGATTCTCGTTTTTCTCAATTTCATTTATTTCTTTTGCAGCTATTTTTTTAGCCAAAACTTTAGGGAGTTCAAGATAGATAATGGTGTCAGCCACAGCTTTTTTCATGGCCCATTCAATATGGCCTCCAACAAATGCCCAAATCACCCCAAAAAGAGGGTTGAAAGTGACTATGCCAGCTAAGCCACCAAACACTATGTCTGGAGCTACATCTGGCACATATTGTGCCATGGAAAGTACTTTGAAGCCGACTTGTTCTTGGTCACCAAAAGAATTTTTGATGTTGTGCCACCACTCATCAAAAGTATGGAAGGCAGCCATTCCCTGTGAAAATTAAAAAGTTTTAAACTTAGGGAACATCCATAAATTATGTCAGACTGACAGGGGGGTGGGTGGTCCCATACCAATCTGACAAGGGGGGGGTGGTTAGAAGACGTTTTTTCTGACAGGAATGTCAGATTTCTCCGCAAATTTTTCGCTAAATATTTTAAGAATTCAAGCTACATTTTTAAAATTTTAAATTATTTTGTCATATAAAAAAATATATATATATATAGATAGATATATTTTAATACATAGATTTGAAAATAAATATTGCATTTTCCCATCATGGCTCATATTTCAAGTCATATTAAAACTCATATTAAAAGCAATATTTTTATGCACTTGTAACTTAAAAACATGCAATTAACATATAATAAAGGCTTCTGTTATTTTACACTATCATTTTTAACGTTTTAAACTTCAAAAAAAATGTGCAGAAATAAATTTTGGGTCACAAAGTTGTGTCAGAAAATTGTCAGATTTGAAGCAGCCATTCCCTGTGAAAATTAAAAAGTTTTAGACTTAACACATTTTAATATCAGATTGATGCATAAGTTGTTACAAAATATTTATGTGATAAATTTATTGATTTGCTTCCAAATTCATAGCGAATGTAAGTGCGGAAATTTCGTTAGCCAATTTCGATGGGTCACGAGCCAAAACTCCAAAACTTCTATTGTAAAAAGGCAAAGTGTTTTGATGGGAAAAAGGTAAAAGAAAAAAGCTTTGTTTCGGTATATAATATGCCTATCGGTAAATTACTATGAATTAATCAATTTATCACATATATATTTTGTAAAAATATTTATTCATCAGCCTGATAAACAAATATAAATGAATAAAAAATTGTTATGGCGAGTTGAGTCGATACGTGAAAACAGATTTAAAATAGGCCAAATTTGGGCCCTATTCCACAACGAGGAGTTTGAGACTAAGACAAAATAAGCCCCCATTGAGGAATAGAGCCAAAAATAGGCTCACGCTGCATAAACTTACGATAAAAGCGTTGATTACGATGTTTTTCTGTGGCTTAGGCAGTGTATGAATCCAATTAGATGTAACTTCTACTGAGTTTTTGAATTTTTGTGCAGCACTTTTTGTTGAATTCAGCATCTTTTCTGCTCGAGTGCCTTCAGCTGTTAGTTGAGACACTTTGTCGACCAATTTGATTAAATGGCTGTCTCGTTTTATAAACTCTTTGAATTTTTGTTTGATCATGCTGAACTTAGGCTCTTCAACCATCACAAATTGGTTGTTTAAATTAGTTCTAGGACCCGTTCTGGCGAAGTTATTGTTTTTAAGCAGACCGCCGGTTAAAAAGTTTTGCCATTCCTCATAAAACTTATTGCTTTTTTCAAAAGTTTTTTCACTTCTTTAGCAACGTTAGACACACTAAAGGAGTGTGTAGGGTGGATTGTGTGCAAATTTTGATGCTTAAAAGGAGCCGGTACTGCAGCAGAGGGCTTTTGTTTCATCTGCGCCCCGATATTTTTAGCCAGACTATTAATTGTTATCTCATGTTTAGCAGCTTTTGTAAAATTTTTAATAACAGCTGCGTTAGCTGTAGGTTGACCAGCAGGGTGTCGTGGAATGTGGTTTAGAAAATTTTTTACATTGCGAACAGCTTTTGTACCAAGTTGTTGAACAGCAATAGTAGGAGGAAAAACATTCGACAAAAGTGATGACGATGACCATAATAATAGAAATAATTTAAATTCCATTAGTCTAAAAAATTTATGGATAATATTTCTTTTTGGCCATAGAATATTTGGCGCTACTCGGGCTACTTTATATCCCCCCAAAACAGCTACTCGGTTAGATGCTAGTGCCAAGGTCAGTCTCTATGAAAGGGCTGACTGTATTTTTCCCGAGTAGCTTTTGGGGGTATTACCGAGTAGCGTCGAATATTTCATTTTGGCCATAGATTTTGAATGGTCATAGATTTCTTCTTTATTGGCCGCACTCGCTCAAAATCATGTTTCAACCACTTTTTGAGATTTTATTGTGTCTAAAACATGCTATACAAATGTTTTCAGGGCGTCAACGGTACTTTTTCGGGAAAAAACTTTTGGTAAAAATTATGAACACTAGTATTGAACAACCAACCGAAAATTAAAAAAAAATGCCTTTTTAAATTGGTGTCAAAACAATTTTGGCCACCTGGGTACTGATGGTGGATCAGGACCACTCAGGTCCGATGAAGACCACTGAGAGTGTAACTACTGAGGGAGTAACCACTCTGAGTGTCACTAGAAGAGTTTCACTAGAAGAAAACCATTCAAAACTTGAAAGGTGAAGAGAAAAGAGGAAAAAAGTTGGAATGAGAGTGACTTCGACACAAAAAGAACCACAAAAATGCTTTACCAAAATTTTTTTTAAATAAAGATGCCTTTAGCAAAAGAAATTTTTACCAAATATGCATTTATCAATTTTTTTGGCAAATGTGCCTTTAGCAAATATTTCTATAAATACTTCGGTACACCCCTGAAATCGAAACAAAATATAATTTAAAAATTTTTAAATCAAATAAAAGTAAGAAAAAATTTAGTGGTTAAGGGTCGGCGAAAATTTAGGGTTTGCAATCGAGCGATCAGAAATTTCGAGCGGTCGACAACAATCCTTTATGAAATAAAATATACCCAGAATCAGAATAAAGTGTAAAATGACTGAAAATTTTGAATTTTTACGAATCATAAGATATTTTTAAAACATACCTTTAGCAATAAAAACTGTGTTTTTTTTAGACTTTTTGCAAGAAATTATATATAGGATATTGTTGACGTCTGTATATATGAGCGTATATATATATGTACATGCAATGCTAGCGCCTCTTTTATCATCATACAGTCCCGAATCTATTTGTGACTCTCAGACCTCACATATTTTTTTTTGAACTTGTTTGACAGTACTCATGCAAAAAATTAATCAATTATTATAAAATAGCATGCTCTTCACACACAAAATAGTGCTTCGAAAGAACCTTGCTCTCTCATATCTTGCTTGATTTTTTTATACGTTCTCTTACCTCCCTATTTCGGCAATTTTTCACATTATATTTCAATGCAAAAATAAAGACTCATTTTCACTGCAGTCTAGGACTTTATTATTATTATTTTTCCGGGGGCGCAGGGGGCTTGGAGTTGAGAATCACTCACTCACATACACCCCAAATTAATTATTTAAAATTTTCAGCATGCACTATTGAATTTTTTTAAACGAAATATCACAAAAAATGATAATTGATTAATTTTTTGCATGAGTACTGACAAACAAGTTTTTAAAAAAAATATGTGAGGTCTGAAAGTCACAAATGGATTCGCGACTGTATTGTGTTCGGGAAATGCTTAATTACAATTATCATTTTGGTATATTGTCAGCACAAATTTTTATTGAAAAGTCGACAGGAATAAGCCAAACTAGGTATCCTTCCAATTTCAACTCCGGGAATGTGCTGGTCTTACCTTTGCTCCTGTAATTTCTGAGTGACTTTTATTTAGTTTTTGTGCTGATTTTTCGCCTATCTTGTAACTCTTGAATTTCTCTACAAGTATTGACCACACATTAAGCAGTTAAACGCAACTATGACATGTCTAGAACCATTTTATGATTAAAATAGAGTGTTTTCGAAAACTGGCTTGTAGATAGAAAATCCAAAATTCTCTGTGAAATTATTCTCACTCTGCTACAAGTTTTGTGCAATAGATAGCCCTGATTACGCCCTGCATTCTGGTGTATTACACGCCTAAGTAAAACATTAAATTGAGCGAGCATCAACCATATTTTGCCCAAATTCCAGGTGGTTAGAATTAGGTGAAAATTACCTATCTTCAAATGCTGTTTTACCCGTTCAAAACCGCGCTCTTTCCGAACTTTTTTCAGCCATCATGCTCGGCGTTATATTCTGCACAAAACCCATAGTTTTAACCATGGTAGGGAAAAACGGCAAAAAAACGGCAAAAATTTATCGAGAAATTTTTTTGCCGTTTTTTGGGATGAATAGGATAGGATGAAGAAAGAATACGAACTTCACGAAATCCTCCACAAGTAACATTATATTTTTCATCTACTTATGTTGATTATAAATAAATCTTATTTAAGGTATAATTTCGTTGCACCTGCAACCCAGAAGTATATATATGCGCAGACTATCAAATCAGCCTGAGGGAAGTTTAAACAAATAATGCCTGGAACTGCAAGCAGAAGTTTTCTAAATGTATCAAAGTTTATATATGATTTTCAGTGGCTCCACCCTGTTTCCGCCCAAAAAATGTTTCCGCTAAAAAACCTCATAGCCAAAACTGTTACATCTTTAATTAATTAGTTTGCTACATACAGTTTTTCTAAGTAAAACTGTATGAAATTTCATGGTTATTATCATTTACAAGTTAACACTAAATTGATGCCAGGGAGAAGGGCTACATTTGAGTATAAGGCTGTAAATGACCATATCTGCAAAATTTACTAAAAAAGCAAAAGTTCTGAAAAATAATCTAGGATTCTGGAAATTTTCGAAAATTTTGGTTTTTAGCAAATTTTGCAGATATGGTCATTTACAACCTTACACTCAAAATGTAGCCCTTCTCCCTGGCATCAATTTGAGTATTAACTTGTGAATGATAATAACCACGAAATTACTTAGAAAAACTGTATGTAGCAGACTAATTAACTGAAGGTGTAACAGTTTTGGCTATGAGAATTTTCGGCGGAAACAGGGTGGAGCCTTTTCAGTTAGCTAACATAAATTTTTATAAGGGAATGCAAAAACTGTTTATATGGTTGTCACAAAAGAGCGATGATAAAAAAATTGTTTGAGAATAGTTTGAGAGAGCAAGGCTGTTTCTGAGCAATGATTCAAGTATGTAAAGCAGGCCTTTTTGTACAGCACATTAGTGCGTGCATTATAGCCGGTGTCTTAGATGAGCAGAGCATGACTTTTTTTATTCTGTTCACATGAGTGTTTAATCAATAACTTGTTATAGCAAAAAAAAATTTTTTTCATATTTGTAATCACCCAGATGCCGCAATGACCTACATTTGAATCCAATCACAGCAATGATATTTTGAGCAAAATTCTTAAATCTTTTTTCTTAAATCAGATTATTATTATCTCATATTTTGAGTATAGTCAATTTTATGAAAAAAAAAATCAAAACTAACAAGTTACAGTATTTTTCGTGAAAAAAGCTTTGTTTTTCGTGAAATTGAATCATGAGAAAGAAAAAACAGAAAATAAGTAACCATTTAAATTTTTTATTCAGAATTTAGAGTTAAGTCAAATTTTTTTGAATAATTTTCCAATGACCTACATATTTTGAAATATTATTGTGAAATAGCTAATAACTGTTATAGTTGACTTATATTATTAATTATTATTAGTTTTGTGAAGGCTTAGACTTAGGTTTAGATGGAATGTATTGCCGGTGTATTTGGAATGTATTCTGTGCATAGCCGTTTGGCCTTGAAAGGGTACAGTCAACCCTCGATACAACGATACCCCAAGGGACCGGCCCTGGGTATCGTTATATCGAGCGTATCGTTGTATCGAGGTATCGTTATATCGAGGCTATTAAGACCGAAAATCTGACCAGGTATCGTTTTATCGAGGCTTGGCTGTATCAGCACAACAATGTTCAACAAAAGCACTTTTATTAACGGTTAGAAAAGAAGAAATTGGTAATTTTCGGCTGCTGTACTTTCTTTTTGCGCTCTTGATAGAAGTAGTAAGCAGTCTAATAGTAGTAAGCAGTCTAAACCAAAAGCAGTGCAGAAAAAGAAAAATGTACTCTGTAAGAAAAAAAGGCGTTTGAAATTTAAAAATTCTTCAATTTTTTTGCTTAAAAATGATCTTAAATCGAAGGTATCGTTATATCCATACTTGGACGGGCGGCGCCGCTGGCCGCGCCGCTCGCCGCTGCTTTTTTCAGCCGCCGCTGCCGCCGCTGCCGCCGCTGCCGCCGCTGCCGCCGCCGCTCAATTTTTAATCTCCGCCTCTGCTTCCGCCGCTTTTGTTTTAGTTGCCGTCGCTGCTTTCGCCACTTGTTTGAACCTTCATATAATTTTTTTATATTTTATTTTTTTGCGTTACAAAACTGCATTACACAATTCAGAATTACTAAACACTTAGATTAAAAAAATTTTCTATTAGTTTGAATTACATAATTTTCATAATAAAAGACTCAAATTTTTTAAATAAAATAGTAAATGAGATTTTTTCACACGCTGCTAGCGTCGCCGCTCATTTTCGACCCGCCGCTGCCGCTGCCGCCGCCGCCGCTGTTATTTTTTTCCTGCCGCTGCCGCTGCCGCCGCCGCGGCCTTTTGGCCTTTCCGTCGCCGCCGCTTTTTTCGCCGCTGCCGCTGTTTTTTGGGCAGCCCGCCGCTCGCCGCCGCCGCCGCTGCCGCTCTTTTTTTTGCGTGTCCAAGTATGGTTATATCGAGATTGCTTTTATTAGTCGGGACCGGCAAAAAGTATCGTTATATCGAAGGTATCGTTATATCGAGGTATCGTTGTATCGAGGGTCTAGTCTTTACCATTCTTTATCAGAACCGACCAAATCTGTACAGAAGTATCGTTATATCGAGGGTATCGTTGTATCGAGGTATCGAGGGTTTACTGTAATAATAATAATAATAATACTTATGCATATGAATTTTCTGTGTAATAATTTTTTTTTACTGACTGATCATTTATATCTTCTTACTATTATTATAAAAAAAAACACAAAAAAGTTACAACTTATTGGCACAAATATTTCTGACATAATTATATGCGCAAATATTACACATTTCTTAAATATCTGCAAAAAGGATTTCCAGGACTATTTTTTTAGACTTAAGTTTTTAGACTTCGTTTTACTATGAATTTTTTCAGATTTTCAGAGTTTTTATACGTGGTAGTCCCCAGAAAGTAAAAACCTGTTTAATCTAATCTAATATAAAATGACCAAATCTAAAGCACTGCCCAGTCCAGTTATTTTTAAAGTGGTCGTCTGTGAAAAGACAATACCCCTACAAATATCCTCGACTGCCTTTGATCCTCCCCCTCCGTCTCTGACCTTCTTCCTTGGAGCCAAAATGTCTAGTGTCCGTTTTCCATACAATGTCCGAAATCTTGTCGGAGGACTACTAAATCACAGATATTAATTTTAAAGGGAATAAGGGCTGTATTGGGAGGGGAAGGGAATAATAAAGGGCCACTAATTATAGAGGGCCACTAAAAAAAGATGTTGAACATAGTTTTGTTAACTGGGACCTGCCGCATAAAAAAATTTTGTTTGCATACCTTTTTTTATGCATCCAGAGTCACTCTCGAGTGATTTGTGTCTAAGGTATATGGGTGGGCAACTCCAGGCCCTCGAAGGGGGTGCAGGGGGCTGGAGAGTTAGAGATGCGCGCACTCACTTACCTTAGACATGATTCCGAGAAGTACTCTTGATCAAAAAATGCATGTAAAGACTCTTTTTGCCCAGCTCCAGTGACCAAAGCAGGGTAAACAGCCAAAAAGATAAACTTTTTTTTATTTTGACAACAAGTAATAGGAGGACTTTGCTGATTTTTCTCCAACACTTTATTACTGGTCTTCTAATTGGACTGTAACCCAGTGGTAGCTCTCTCGGACTTATAATATTTCTTTACTGCAAATGTGGCTCTGACTCCACCCGTCTATGGTGCTATTTTTGTCTTGGATTTGACCACATTTAGACTAATCTGAAGCAATGCTGATATATTATTTTTAACAACCATCATTATTTGTTTCTCTTTGCCTAATCTTTAATCGCTTGTTTTTTGAAATACATGTCTTCAAGTGATTATCTAACACAATTGAGAACACAACCCCTACAAGAAGATGTTGACAAAGTATCATTTTTTAAAGTTTTGCAATAAAAGTGGCCCCTATTATTCCTTTCCCCTCCCAATACAACCCTTATTCCCTTTAAAATTCAAAAGGCGCCAATTTAAAATAGAATTTTTTTGATATTTTTTACACATTTTTCGCCTTGGGGGACCAAGGAGATTTTTTTTGTAAAAAATTTCTTTCCCAATCCTAAAACGTTTTCTCAACGTTAAACACCAAAAGCAGCAAGATTGAGATGATTTTGGGCATTTTTAGATGAAGTACAAATTGTGTACTCTGTCGCGAACGGCCACGGCCACCAGGTCGTGAATTGGAAAAAGGGGAATAGAGGGGATATAACGATGCCACTCCCTTTGGATTCGCAGGGAATCCCCTTAACCAATAGGCCACCAAACCCCAGGTTGGGAAAGCGAAGAATTTTTTTAGACATCACTTGCGTCGAAGACGCAACAACTCCGGCCGCAGGCGCACAACATTGACCGGGTATCCGAGAATGAATTTTCCCGCTAAAAATGTTTTTTCCTTATTGAGAAATTTTTCGAAAATTTTTTTCACAACCCAAACTCCAAAATTTTAGGGGGCTTTATTTTTCAACCCTCGGAGTCTAAGGCACTGGCGAAAATTTTTGCCATAAAATTATAATTATCTACATTTTATGTTCAAAAATTTTAACAATAATTAAAAGGTTAACATTTAAAATATATTTTCGAAGATCAATATCAAGGAATTCATCGCTAACGTAGCTGTTTTGAATCTTATTGGCGAAACCTGTCCCTTTTTGCCTGGGTCATCCCTGCTGTTTTTTTCCGATTTATCTCTATTAGAGAGGGGGCTTTATTTTTCAATCAACTTCCAGAGGGTCCTTATTAGAAAAGGAGACTCTATTGGAGAAAGATGCTTTATTAGAACATTTACGGTAATTGGGAGGAAGGGGTATATGACGAGTTTTAGTTTGTATAGAGTCAGTTCTAAAATAGAGTTCGAAAAAGCGATATACCGTATTTTCTTTGATAAGTAATCTGATCTTCCCCTCCCTCAAGGTGTGTCGTCTTATTGGAGCATGTCGTCTTAGTTTTGGGTTTTTTTCGGCCTCTTGCGAGGTTATGACACTACACCAGGGCTCTTTTTGTCCTTTATTTAAATATTTGTCTTTTATTCGTGACCCCAAACCTTTAGAAATTTGAATGTCCTCTAAATAAAAATTTATCCTTCATTTGGCTCAGTGTCCTTTATTTGTTTTTTATTTTGAATTTACGCCGAATTTTAGAAAAAAACTGTTCAAATTCCGAAATTTTTGCCTGTGGCACAGTTTTTCATTCAAAATTTAGCTTGTCATTTTATTTTCTTTCACTTCTCTCCGCTTTTTATTTGTTCTCATATCTGTTTTTTGTTTCAGTTTTTGCTATGACTAATCCAAAGCGAAAGATTGAGTACAAAGGCGACTTTACGAAGGAATTCAAAGGGGTCCGCAAGGGAAAGGACGACTACCACGCGCTCTATATTCCGTGTAACCGAAATATCAATCTGGCGTCGATGGGCAAAACAACGATCAAACATCATCAGCACTTGCCGAAGCACAAGCAGAATGAGAAGGCCGCCAACACCACCAAGATTGTTTGCATTGAATAATTTTGTTATTGATTCAATTTTTAGCGTTTTTGAAAACTTTATTCCAAGCCGTTCCGCGCCAACTGCTATCGATAACAAAACTGCTGCTGCCGAAGGTGACATATCACGTTGCGACTCATAATCAAGCGTTTTCCTCAGCTGACTGCTGCTCGTCTGATGCTCTCTTCCGTACAATGCTCTCCGATTCAAAGGTGGCAAAAAAGTTTTCCTGCGCAGAAACCAAAACAAAGCTGATATTGACAGGTTGGTTTAGATTTTTAAAGCTTTAATTATTGATGCCGTATAGAAGTAATCTCTCCCTTTTCCATGAAATGTGTGCTGAAGGAATTGGACAGCCAGACTTTCTCGATCTCTACTGATGCGTCTAATCACAAGCAAATCGAACTGTTCCCGCTCGTTATCAGGTCTCGTTTTGTTTTGTTCAACTTTGTTACGAGGAATTGTTTCAGATTCTTCACCGCTGCCAAAAGAGTTCGAGTCCGACTACTCGATATGGAGAATTTACGGGAAGAGGATTTGCAGCTGGTCGCCGACTACATCGCTCAAATTCTGGAGAAGTACGGGCTTAAGTAAAAAAATCTCGTCTCATTCTGTGCCGACAATGCTCCGGTCAACTTCCAAGCCATATCTCATGGATCATGCTGAAGCGGAAGGAGATCGACTACACTGAGGTAGTAGAGCTGGCAAGGCATGTGGCGACAGAAATCGCGGACAAGGATGAGCTCTTCATCAAAGTCGTCGAACTGTATCGAATGCTGCGTCAAATAGCGGAGAAAACCTTCAATGCGGAACAAGCGGATAGCAAGTGGCAGAAGATTTTCAAGGTGAATAAAGGATTGTATAAAAAGGATTTCTAAGCTGTTATTTTGCTTCCCTGCCTCTACCGACTCGTCAGAATCGTGCTCTCCATCCAGCTGGCCAACGCGTTTGTGGAGCTGTGCAAGGCGCAATTGGCGGAGGTAAGAAATTCTCTCAAGGTGGAAACGGTCAAAGCACTCCTCCAAGTCCGAATCAACTTTGATATCCACTGCGCCGGTGTCTACAAAATGCTCATGTAAAATGGAAAGCTGCGAAAAAAAATTCGAATTAATTCAAGGAGGTGATAAATGGAAATGAAAGTACAAAAAGCTTCTTAATTATTTCAAATTTATGTAAATCCAGCATAGTTATCTTTTGTTCTCCTAGTAAACACCGCATTGTTCTTTTTCGCTTGTTTTTATTAATAAATACGGCACACAACATCTAGTTTTGCTTGTTATGATTTGGTGTAGAAATAAATTGCTTGTCAAAGAAAGTTCTGCAATTCAAGAAATGTCCTTTATTTAGGTGCCAAAATCTTTATTTTTTTTGAGAATGTCCTTTATTTTGAAAATTTTTAACAAGAGTCCTGAACTACACTGATAAATCAGAATTGACAAAAGACTTTAAAGTGTAAATTACAGTGTAAATTTTGTTATTGCTTACTTAATATTCTGTATTAATAAACCCAAAAGTAATTATTTTTCAACCCATCAAATTTTTAAATCGATCTTGAGATTTTCAGGTGCTCAACCGAAATAAAAAAATGGAATCAGGAAAGCAGGAGGAAATAAAAAACATTTTGCAAAATATTATTTCAAGCTGTGGGTCTCTAGGGTGGGTAATTGCTAGAAAGGGAGTAATTAGTAAGAAAAAACAATAACTTAAAATTAAGAAAACACCAAGAGATCTTTAATAATTAGTTTACATGGAGTAGCTTTAGGCAACAAATTACTTAGGGACGCATATTTTGTGCTTTTCCATTGCTCTTTGAATATGCTATGCTTCAGCAGCTCTTCACATGACGACCTAAAATCAACAACAAATTCAAATTCAGCTGTTTTGCAAAGAGTTTAGTTGCAAAAAAATCATAGCAAGAAAATTAATCAAATTTGATTGTTTTAAATTATAATAAAAAATTTCCGTGTCACTGTTTTTGACCATCTGTTTCGCTTTTTGTGAAAATTCTCGGCCCTATCCGAGAGGAGGATAGTTTTTTGCTTTGGTTCCGTTGTTGATTTTTTGTGATTTTTTAGGCTTATGGACTCAGAAATGCTTCTAGATGTTTAAAAAAGTGAGAAAAACATGTTTTAGTCCGTCCTAACATACGCTGGCCTACCTTTGCGTAATCCTAAAAATAACAAAAAATCAACAGGGGGCAAAAGGCAAAAAAACTGCCTTGCTCTTATATAGGGCCAAATTTTCTTAACGGTCGAAAGCAAAGTTGGTGAGATTCCGCTATACAACTTTGCTTTTAACGTGTCTACAAAAAGACCGAAACAAAGAGGCATAAAAAACATACATCAATTTTGATTTTTGTATTATTCGATTGATTTTCATACCATATTTTTGCAAAAACTAGTGCAGCGTCACCTTTGATCATCATCGTAGCTCAGGCATTTAGCAGTAATTTCATGAAAGGCGGGAGTAAATACTATAAGATTGTTAAGTTGCCTTGGTCACTTACACTAACAAAACGTTTATTTACCCTTTGAATCATCCTGTATTTTTCGATAGATATTCCGAAAAAAACTTATTTTTTATCACGACTTTTCGAATTGCCCGATAAGGTGCATTCTGAATTTAAAAAAACTGGGAAACCGAAAAATGAAACCCGAAATTTTCGAACCGATACCCGAAACGAAATTCGGAACCGAATGACCTACCGAAATTTTCGGGTATCCGAACCGAACCGGCCTTTTATCCGGAACCGATACCCGAAAACCGAAAAACCGGGTTTCGGTTCCAAAAAACGGGTACCCGAAAATAATTCTGAACTTCAGGAATTTTGACTAAATTTGACTACACTTTACTGTGAGGGTACTCAAAATCAATTCAAAATTTGAATTGAATTTGAAATAAATTGTTTTTGTTCAATTCAAAAAAGAGTAGTTTCTAAACTAAATCGACCACGCTGAGCACAAATCCCGTGTTAGAATCACAAGTTTGCTCATCAAAAATTTTTTCTCAAAAAATTTTCATCTAAAAAATTTCAAAAAGAAGATACCTAAGGTCACAGCAAAATATGCCAACAAAAAGAAATAAGAGAGCCAGAATTTTTTAAACAAAGTCTGAAAATAAGAACAAAAAGAGAAGATACTTGAGGCCAGAATTTAAAGATGAAAGTGAAAACCAAAAACAAAGCCAGTAGAATTTTAAAAACAACTGAAGTCTGAAAATGAGATTAAAAAGATACCGAAAAAGTGTTGCGTATAATATTGGACTGGTCCATAAGTTCGTGGGTCGTTATACGTAACAGACCATATCTATGTATCGGTTGCAAAAATTTTTATAAATGAGAATTGGCACTCAATTCATTGCTGGGTTTGAAAATCGAAATTTTGACTACACAATTTACGATTTGAAACCCATAGGTTAATTAATAAATGATTATTTCGCGAAAATTTCAAATTTTCCACTTGTCTTTTAACTTGTCTTTAAGTTGTCACTTGTCTTAATTACCACCCACGAACTTATGGACCAACCCAATATTTATGACCTATCACGTCGAATGGGATAATAATAGAAAAATTTACAGAAAAATATAAAAATTGATTGTTTCCAGCGGCGGGGTTGATTTTATGACCATGTAAAATCGTGTGACGGATACTGTATATACTCTAATAAATGGACCGAATCGTTTATTTTTCAACCCACAAAAAGACAAAAAAAATTGGTCGATTTTGAGATTTTTGGGTGCTCAACCGAAATCTGAAAATTGGAATCAAGTAAACTTGTGGTAACTAAGAAAATGCAAAAAACAGATTTGCAAAAACAATTATAGGCTGAGATACAGGTCCTTGAGGGGCCCGTTCATTAGAGGGTCTCGTTTATCAGAGGGGGTCCGTTTGATAGAGTTTATATAGTAACTCTCCAATTGCACCATTCAAACACGTCTAAAGATCCAAATTGCACCTTTTCTGAAAGTTCGAAAAGCCGTGCTAATATCTTTTTTCATTCTTTTAATTTGATTATTATTGACTTTTTTAGGACGATAAAAAAAGCTTAGGTTTGGGTAAAAAGATGCCCAGTTTTTCGTAAAAAAATGCCCAGGTTTTTTGTTTTAGTCGAAAAGGTGAGGGTTTTTTTCAAAATAATGACATTTTTAGGTAGCTACCGTGAATGCTCTGATAGTTCGACAGTCTCTGATAGCTCGACACCCCAGTGGGTGATTCGGAAATAACCTGACAGTCTCCAATAACTCGACATCCCCGAATAATGATTTTGTCTGCACTGTATTGATTTACCATAAAAGTTCAATCATTTTATTATTTAGCTGCTAAAATGGTCGAAAATAATCCAGTGAACCTTTCGGACGTCGAGAATGAAATTTAAGCAAGCAGGCCGAGAAAGCTTAAGCCATAAGCCAGTATCCAACAATAGTGCTGCGAAGAAATTCGGAATTAGCCGCCCCTTGGTCATTAACTGGCGCAAAGTCAAGGGTCAGCTCAAGTTGCAAAGGTATTAATTTTATCATATGCAGAGTTTCATTGTATATCATCACTGCTGCTTAAACTGGTTGGAAACTCAAGTTGTTCGTCCTGAGTAAGCACCCTGATGTGAAAATTGTTGAAAAGTTTGAGAACAAGCTCAACCTTTCGTGGGCGTGGAAAACTTGGATAGATGACTTGTTGACAGTAGACTCTTACTGCGGACGTTTGGGCGATGTTTTTTTGACAAGCGAATGCTAGTGTGGGGTGCTTTAGCAAAGTATGGTTGCGAAGGTTTACTTTATCAAATTGTTTACGACTTTTAATTTTGTTTTAGACTGCGGAATCACTCTGTGTCACGATGGAAGTTCAATAAACACAGACGAATACCAGAGGGATGACTGATGCTTCCAGATGCAAAAGCTTGGCTGTATGCGGGTCGCAAATCGATGCAGAGCAAGATGAAGAGAAAAGTCACCAAACTGATGACAGCCTTGATTTGGGAATGGATTATTAAAGTCATATAGTTGTTTTTATTCTGTTATTGACCATTTTTGTGATAAATTCTGATGATTGTTGACTCTATTTGAATAAAATATTGATCGAAAAATAACAATACAGTCTCCAATAGCCCTACAGTCTCTAATAACTCGACACCGAGGGTGATTCTAAAATAACTTGACATGTAGAGCTATTAGAGCATTTATGGTATCTAGATATCATTTACTAAAACATCTCTCCAAAATGTAGCAAAAAAAGTAAAACTATGAATTGGGTCAGAAAAAAATTTGGCTCATAGTTTCGCCTTTTTGTGCTGCATTTTGCAAAGATATTGCAGTAAATGATATCTTGTTGCAAGGCTACCTGATGATGTCATCATTTTCAGAAAAGGCCGCAGGTTTTTTGCATTACTGACTAAAGCAAAAAAACCTGGGCACTTTTTCACGAAAATCTTTTCGCCAAACCTGGGCATTTTTTCGGTTTGTCCCTTGTTTTACCACTGCTAGTTTCCCAGAAGATAAGGAGTTGAGCCACGAAGTTTTTCGTATAAAATTTGCATTGCTTCCATCTCTTAAATTATTTTATCGTTTTATACATTTTAAAGCTTCAAAACCTTGGAAAGGAGCAAATCCGTTTCCCAGTTCACATAGAGTTATGCCGATGCTGTAGATATCTAGAAATATTGAGAGATATACAGGAATATAAATACTTGCTCTTTTTCTTTTGCATGTTTAACGTTTTAACTTTGACTTTTCGTCTAAAGTTTTTCACGTAAGAGATTTTTCGTCCGTTTTTGTAAAGATAGGGCTAAATGTGACACTTTTTTACTTGGGGTGAGGTGCCTTTTATATTAACTGTGAATCGTGTTTGAACGTCTCTTAAGTATCTTGAAAAAACTAATTTAAAATTAAATATTTTTGAGGATAGGTACCCTCTAGGGTTGATTTGGCTTGGAGCAGAGGCTACCTGATAACGATTTTTGGGACTTGATATGATAGTGATAGGGAAACATTAATTTTTGATGATAATGATATGATAATACCCTCAAATTTCTTGTTTGGTTTGATAGTGGTATGATAACCATTACATGATACTGGTGTGATGAGCCTGTCATATCATATCACGCGATAACTAAAATGTTCTGATATCAGGGAGCCTCTGGCTTGGAGAGACCCACGCAAAAATTCAATTTTCGATAATAATCAAAAATAATTTAAAGCAGATTTTTTTGGCCAAGAAAACGTCGGAAAACATTTGTATCGTTTAAATTTACTTACACTTGTTAGGAAAAGTCTTAACACGATTCATAGTTACTGTAGACGCCAACCCCCTACCCCCTTTATATTTTGACTAAGATTTCAGAGTTTAGGCAATTTTTACTGACAAATCTGACATTTTCAGGCATTTAAAATATATACCGTATTTCTTCTAATATTTAATGGATGCCCGAAAATCGGAAAATTTGGAATTCGATCTCAAGATTTTTGGGTGCTCAACCAAAATCTGAAAAGTGCAATCGGTAGAGCTCGTGGGAGTTAAGAAAACGCAGTAAACAGCTTTGCAAAAAATTGACTCTGGCCTGAGATATAGGTCTTCAAAGTTGAGCGGGGGAGTTATTAGAGCAGGGGGAGCTATTAGAGGTAATACGGTGAGACCATGGGCTTCAATTACAGAACATACGGTAATATAAAGAGAAGTCATCCCCTCCCCCAAGTGAACAATTGCCTCAAAGTCTCTTGGGTAATTTTTTTGCAAGCCATTACATAGGAAAGCTCTCTACCTATTTTATTAAAGATTTAAAAAACATTACCGGAAGCAACGCCATAGCCACACAAATCCTAAATTTATTCTTTGAAATGTTTTAAAAGATTTTTGACGCAAAACTTGTTTCATGATCTCCGGTGCCAACCAAATGAATACTGAACTCAAACTTTCTCTAAAATCATGCACTTTTTCTTCCACACCAATCCAGCGATTACACCCGGGAATAAAAAGTGCATTTTCAAAGCCTTCAAAACAAAAATTACTTTAAAGTCTAATTTTTTTGCTAAACAACCTCCTAACTTCACACAGCCATTAGTGTCTAGCAAAATATTTTTGGCTCTGATACCACTGGAGAAAAAATAAAATGATTGAACAAAAAGTATTCAGTAAAGGTAAATAATCACCGGTGTATAATTTTTTTGATGTGAATATACTGGCAAGCAGACAGCAAATGTTGTAGAATGTAAACAATGGCTGGTTCAGGGAAACCGTCGTTGTAGAATGAGTTAAGCAACCTTTCAGCGGAACCCAAATTCATGACTAAAAATAGATTAAATATCTTTTGAGTTAAAAAAAGATAGTTTATTAGTTTTTGTAGGGTTGGTTAATGACAAATGACTAAAAATCTGTCATTTTGAAATTTTATTCCCACAGAATTTTCGGAGCACACCTTATTTTTGCAGCTGATTTACGTCTTTTTTTAGCTGACTTCTCGCTTTTGTAGCTTATTTATGCATAAGCGGGAAATCACCTGCGAAAAAACGGAAATCAGCTGAAAAAGGTCTGTCCAATTTTTCGTAGTGTGGTATTGTTATTGAAATGCGCATCAGCAAGAAAGGAGCAAAAGTGGAAAAATTAGAAGAAGAACCAAATTTATAAGCAATTAAAGAAACTACTGCTGTTGATGAAGAATATGATGATGATGCGTTCGATTTTGAGCATTTGTCGTTTTTGGGACCCATAATCTTTTTTTTTAATATTTTAGTCGAAAAACTTTTTGTTTGAAAACGACAACAAGCACTAGATGCTAAAATGTCCATTTGCCTCCAAAAGGGTCTATGACTTTTGTAGGTCTTGAGTTGCGCTTCAACATGGTGCTAAGATGTTAGTGACGCGCTTGACCATGAATTTAACTTTTGATCACTGAAAGTGATAAAAACGCTTGCAACTTCTCAAAATGGCCTCACAAGTGTTGGGAGCAGTGAATCCATGATGTCGTTTTTTCTGCGCATGATATGATAGTGATATGGCTGAAAAAAATTTTCGCATGATATGATATGGCCGGAAAATTTTTCGCATGATATGATAGTGATATGATGTTGTCTCAAAAGTTTTCGTATGTTATGATAGTGATGTGATAGCATTAAAAAAATTTCCATGTGATATGATAGTGATATCGGTAAAAAAAATTAGTGTCGAGTATTAGACTGCTAAAATATGAGCAACCAATGAGACACTGCAGGCAGTGGTTTACATCCAAACAGAGAAACGGATTGAAATTTCCGGTTGATATGATAATGATATGATATTGGTTGAAAAAATTTCAACTGATGTGATATTGATATCACTATCATATCATTATTTTATCATAAATAGTGATATCATGGAAACATCGGTTGGGAGCCAAATGTTGAATTAATTGAAATCACCCAGGAAAGTTTTATATACCATTTGAAAGAGGAAAAGTTGTGATATAAAACTGTATATTTAGATTTTTTATATAAAATAAAGTTTGTTATTAAATAATAGCTAGAAGAGTCGGCGGGAACTTTTGGACCGCCCGTTAGAATTTCACTATTCAAAAAAATGCTCTAAAATTAAAAAATATCAAACTTTTGTGTGTACTGTTTTCTACTTTTGGGGAGGGTTACAGCAAGAGCAATTTCGAAAAAACGAAAAAAATAAAATACATACAAAATTTGAAACAGCACTTACGTGGTGAACAAAAATAGATTGCTCGGTCATCTGTGAAATGCTCCAGAAACGGCAATATGTTTTCGTGTTCCAGCTTTTGAACCAACTTGAGTTCATTCTGAGCCACCAAATATTACAAATTTTTATGTAATAAATTGGTTACTAATATTTGTGCTGCTTCTGCAATTAAACCACGCTCTGTAACCAATATATTGCTCTTGGTTTTTTCATCTATAGCCCATCTGTGTTTTAGAGGATCCAGACCCTCTAAATCAACACTTATTAGCTTAGCAAGACTGTGTCGAACTCATGGTTCAATTACTCATGTTGTAGTTCACAGGAAAATCAGACGTTTTTTCAATTTGACTTTTTCACATGTTGTAGCTTCAGCCGCCGCTGCTCAATTTTTAAAGTTGCTGTCGCTGCTTTCGCCACTTGTTTGTTTTTATTTTTGCGGCCCATTACTAAACACTAATTTTTGTTAGTTTGAATTACATAATTTTCATAATAAAAGACTCAAATTTTTAAATAAAATAGCAAATGAGATTTTTTACACGCCGCTAGCGTCTCCGCTCATTTTTGACCCCCCGCTGCCGCTGTTAAGCCCGCCGCTCGCCGCAGCCGCCGCCGCTGCCGCTCTTTTTGCGTGTCCAAGTATGATGGTAATCTTCCTCGTTTTGTTTGCTGGATCTGCGAAAAAAAGAGCCTTAAGCTTTCGATCAAAAGTCTTGCTCGGAATTCTGTCTATGGTAAGTGAGTGTCTAACTTTCCAGACTCCTGCGTTCCCTTCGGAGGCTTTCCGGGCCCTAAAAACGCGTTTCCTGCAGTGGTAGGCAGTTACCAGGAAATTTCCTATTTCTGCATGTTTCAAATGTGTGAAAAGTGGTTAAAAAGTGATTTAGGGCAAAACAGGCATTCGGCAGTTCAGCCCAATATAAACTAGCCTATAGTCCCTTGAATATTAACGCTCCCAGGTTTATTGTCCAACTGCATAGTGATCGGAATTTTTGCTTGCTGTATCTGATAGATAAAAAAGGTTCACAAAGACATTTGAATAATTTTTCGGTAAAATTTGTGAGTCAAAAAATATTCTGTTGCATTACAAATTTAGTTTGCATAACTTACGGAGTGTGCTTCTCTAACTTTTTATTAAAAAAATATTCATTAGTCACCTCAAGCATTAATCTACAGACAAAGAAGCTATTTGCGTTTAAAGACGGGAAAAAAAGAATTACACAGACCCCTAGATACATTTTAAATCCATTTGAAAAAACAGCATTAATTTTTTTAAAGAAAGATGCAGTCTATCACACTTATCACTAAATTTGCAAAAAAGTCTACAAATAGAGAAAAAGATTGCAGTCGAAGATCTACATAGTGTGTAAGCAGTGTCGTATGCAGGCATTTCCGACGAAGGCGGTACAGTCGACTCTCGATAAAGTGCCACTCTCGATAAAGTGCCACTCTCGATAGCCATAAAATGCCACCCTTGGGCTGGTCCCAGGGGTGGCACTTTATCGAGAGTCGACTGTAGTAGGATTTCGGAAAAGTGGGGCAGCATAATTTTTGAGCCCATTCTATCTAGTGCTCCTTCACTTTTTAGGACATTTTTCAATTTTTTAGGCAAGCTAAAAATGAGAAAAATCAAGAATAAAACATGAAAATTCTATTCTGAAATGCCAGGAAGAGAGCCAGAATTTCCAAATTAAGGCGGAAGAAAGTCACAATGGCGAACAAATTTGAAAATCATCTGACAAACGATTGACTGGCCTCGGGGAGCAGGGATCAGACCCAGCCACACACTAGAGGGCACACTATGTGAAGGTTGGACTGTAGTCTTACACACAATTCGGTACTTTTATAGTTCCCCCTATACTCTAATTTCTTGAAAAGTGACCCAAAATCACTTCCCAAACTCATTTTTCTGCTCTACACGATAAAAGACGGATTTCTGAACACTTTCTGAAAAAATTTTTGAATTTTGTCAAAAAAATTGGCCCCCCCCTCAGGAGTAAATGGTCATTTCAAGGTATTTTAGAGTCATTTTAGGGTGATTTATCACATTTTTCTTGCTGGAGCTGTGCAAAAAGACTCTCTAAATGCATTTTTGATCAAGAGTCTATCTCGGAATCATGTCTAAGGTGAGTGAGTGCGCGCATCTCTAACCCAACGAGCCCCCGAAAAGGGCGCAGGTAGCTTGGAGGCTTGGAGTTGAGATGCGCACACCCACATACCTTAGACACAAATCACTTGAAAGTGACTCTGGATGCATGAAGAGTCCAGAGTTTCTATAAGTGGTAGGCCCCAGAAAGTAAAAACCTGTTCAAAATCTATCATTTTTACCTTCATTCGACTCGAAAAATGCTAAAATTTGGTGAAAAGTACCCTAAAATGACCATTTACTCCTAAGGGGTGGGAGGCAAATTTTTTTGACAAAATTCAAAATTTTTTATTCAGAAAGTGTTCAGAAATCCTTCTTTTATCGTGTAGAGCAGAAAAATGAGTTACGGGTGTGATTTTGGGTCACCTTTCAAAAAATCCGAGTATGGGGGGAGGGGGGGTTAGTGGAGCTATAAAAGTGCCGACAATTCAATATGAATGAGTAGATTCTAGGTGAAAACATAAAATATTTCTGTTTATGTATAAAAAACGTGTTTAGCTAGTAACAAGTTTGCATCAAGCATTTATATTCAGATTTTCAATCTTCTCGTCCACAGCTTTCAGCTCTTTCAACAGACAAGACTCTTTTGTTTGTTCGTCCAGCGAAGATATTTGTCTGAAAATTTATTAAGGGTAACCTAACTTTTTTATAACTATTTTTTAACTAGTGTTATAAATTTTTTGTTCCATTCATTTTAATATTTCAGGTAATTTTTGCTTAACCCTAGGACGGTCAAGTAGGAACGTGAGTGCGCGCATCTCTAAAATTATTGTGATTTGAATACACGGTGCGAGCCCCCGACGATTCAAATTTAACTTTTTAATTTTTTAAATGTAAATATAGGTAACCAAAGGCACCAACATGACCGCCATTGTCTCCTCTTCCGTTTGACATATAACATGGGCATACCTGGGAACTTGTTGGATTGGGGGGGATAGTGTTTAAAAATAGTGTTTAAACGACTCCCAAGTAATTTTTATATGCTTAAAACGATGAAAAAATTATTTTGTAACATTTTTCCACACAAAAAATAAATTATTTGAAAAAAATTTTTTGGCCAAAACTTGACCAAAAACTTTATTTCATTTTGCAATAAAAACTTGTAAAAGATGTTGAACATCGTTATGAATACTGGGGCCTACCGCATAAATAACTCTGGTATGCATGTTTTTTCATGCACGGGCGCCGGCGCCGGGTACCAGCCTCAGTACTAAATTTTTAAAGTATTTGTGACATTTTAAAGTTCTAACAGTATGTTTTTTGGTATTGGTCTCATCCAACTGAAATTTTTTAACGTCAAACACATATTATACACCCCGACCCCGCTACTTTTTAGGCGTTAGCGTCAGTATGGAGCAGGCGCCAGTAAAAATTTTCAAAAGGGCGCCATCGCCAGTGACGGCTCCGGGCGCTGATTTCAGAGGCCCGGCGCCCGGGTCGGCGCTCGGCGCCAATTTTTTTAAGCGTGCAGGTATGAACATATGTAGTAAAAGCAATTAAAATAGTCGTTTTTCTTTTATGGGACCAACGTGCCCAAATGTGACCTTTTTTAAGTGACCGTCCTAGGGTCAATAATATGGTATTCTTATCACTAAAATCTAATTAAAAAGGAAAATTTTCAAAAACATTTGTACTTTTTGATAACTATATTACCTAGAAGCAATTCTTAATTCCACTTTCATTTGCTCTTTTTCGACAGCGGAAGAGAGCACATTGTTTTTCTCCACATCACTTATGCGCTCTTTCATTTCCATTATTCTGTCCAGTGAGCAAGCCACAAAATCCTGAATAGACAGTTTTCACTAAAAATAAATAAAAATTATAGCTAGCTTACTTGTGGATCACCACATGGCATCATCTGCAGTGGTTTAATAGTGGTCGGCAGTTGCTCCATTAACTAAATTATTTAACGTATTCTAATTAATTTTTTTAATTACAAAAGTGTATACATTGCAAGGGTCAACCATATCGTAAGTGGCTTGTGGAGATACTAAATATAAAAAACATAGTTATTGTAATAACATTTTTAAATGACAGCTTTAGCTATATTTCTTACTCTTCCACAGCAAATCAACCACGAATCCTGATAACAGGATTTTTAAAGATGTGGTTCTTATCCTATATCCCGACCCCACCCTAATTTAAAAGAGTACCAAGACGTGGAAAATAGCCTAAAAGTATGGAAATCGAACAAATTTTTGTCAGCTTGGTACTACTGCACAAAGAAACTCTGGTATGCATGCATGTTTTATGCCGCCAAAAAGCGAATCAACTTATTTGAGTCAAAATAAAAATAAAGTTCAACAATCAAAACTTGGGTGGGGTCGGGATAAAGGATAAGAACCAAAGATGTTTTAGTACATCCAGCACAGTCAAACCTCGAGTTCAAGGCAACCACAAATGACGGGTGTCCCAAAAGTTCGGAACGGACTTTTGAGTTCATTATTCGAAGTAAAAATATTGCTACAAGAAAATTTGAAGATTTAGGTTTTGTATTGTATATTTTATTTTGAATTTTTTATAGTAGTTATCATTTAGCTCTAAATACCTGTCAGGTCATGTTGAGATGTTCACAAGAATTTTCATTACTTTTAGTGACCAAAAGTTTTAATTGAGTATTCAAATCTCAGCACTATGTTGTGGATTTCAAGAAAAAAAACCAATTTTACAGAAAGATTTCTAAAAATCTGAGTGTTGAGATATGGAATTTTGGAAAAAATCAATTTCTTTAAAAAATGACTTCAAGTGATCCAAGTTTTCCAATTTTTCGGATTTCGGTCATGTTTTAAAGGAAATTGATCCTTTTCTAAAAAGCCATATCTCACTTTAAATAATATAATTACTTTGAGCTCAAACTTCTGGGACACTCTTTATTTGTTCCAGCCGAGGGTAGGAAAAAAATTCACAATTATTTTTTAAAATTTTTGCGTCTATTCTGTTACGACGGGCAAAATTGCAAGTTTTACCATCGAGTTTCCTTAAAAAATTACTTACGATTTTGCTGTTGAAGACTAGAAATGACCAAAGGCTGGTCAATCACATCCTTGATGTTCATAATACTACAATCTGCTTGCACTGTAGTTGATTCTTGAGAGTGGGAGTAGGAACTGGGGCAGGCTGTGCGGATGGTTGAGCACAGACTTGGCTTGGCTGAGTCACGAGCCATGGAATAGGTCATTGTGTTCAGCATGCTTAGTGATGTCTGTGAGCTAAATTATGTTGTGTTAACTATAAATAAATGTCATTTTTAATCAAAATCTTACATTGCTGTGTTTGAGTTCATTTGGAGTTGGCCAACAGCTGAGTGGCCCATATGTAATGGAGGCAATTCAATAGGATTAATTGGCTCTTGTCCTTTTTGCTCTTCAATACCGTTAATGTAAATGGGATCGGAGAGCACTGAATTAGCCACTGTGAATGAGACATGACTTAAAGGCAAACACATTAGTTAATTCTTGGAAAAAATGTAGTTGAACCTTTCTAGATCATCCTCCAAATTGTTTTCATCTATTTGAGAACAGGGTCTCAAAATTTGTCCAAGACGGCTAAAAGTTGATTTTAAAAACACTTGAAAATTTGTAAAGTTCACTCATTTTTGGATATTTTGCTAGGGTTAGGCGGATTCGCCGACGAAACAAATTTCGGTGAATAAACCAGTGAATTCACTTGGATACGTCGAAATTTGGCGAAACAAGTGCCACTATATTAGGTCTCCATATAAGAAACTCCACGCCCTATTTTTTGAAAATAATCTAAAATTACCTTTTTTTTCGCTCAACACGATAAAACAACCATTTATTAACACTTTCAGTCTTTAAAACTGGTTTTCTGTAATTCTAGACCGCCGGTTGCCTCAGATTCTTGACCTCATTTTTTTGTTAAGCATGTTTTTTTAGGTGGGGTTATAAATATTATCTTTGTCATTTTCGTTGAAATTCGTGTTGCACTGGGTCCATGAAAGTGGGCAGTGTCTAAAATGGAACTCTTATCTATTTTTGCCTCCATCTCGGTCACTATGCATTGTGTTTATAAAAAATAAAATGTCATTCGACGCAGCAGAAAAAGTTCTATCTTTCTGATCAACTGGATTTTTCTGAACGCCTTGACATTTTTGAGAAACAAAAAGTACAAGTTGGCTACCATATTTTTAATTCCTCTCGAGAAAATGAGTGTTTGAATTACCAAGTACTGACTTATTCGAATATTTATTGTCTCGAGAAGAATTTGAAATATGGTAGTCAACTTGTACCGGGTGTCCCAAAAGTTCTGACTTACTTTTTTCAATGCTTATCTTTTACCTTCAAAGTTAAAATAAATCTTATTTTATGATATAATTTTGTAGCCCTCAGCTTCCTGTTTCATTCGGTATATCACTCTTTCAAAAAGCTCAACAAAATACGGCTAAACTGCACGCTGGAATCGTAAGACTTCATGAGCAAGGCTATTCTGGGAAAGAAATTGCACGAATGCTGGATTGCTCCCAAACACAAGTCTCAAGGAATTTGACTGTCATGGACTACTTTGTGTGTCCATACCTTGAGTCAAAAGCCTGCTCCAAGCCACACAAGACGATCGCTGCGCTGAAAGCTTCGCTGGTCAGAGAATGGGATGCGATACCTCAACAAATGATCCAGCAATCAATCGATAATTTTCAAAAAAGACTGATGAAGTGTGTTGAGGCTGTTGGTGGTCATTTTGTTGAGTAAAATTTATGTTTGATACCTCGTTGGAAAGACTTAGGAAACTTAGGGCTACATAATGGTATTAAATATTTCCTGATATCTACGCTGTTTTTATGAAAAGCTTAAGTATTTAAAAGTGAGTCAGAACTTTTGGGACACCCGGTGCTTCTAAGAGTAGTTTCATAAGCAAATCAGGTACGCTGATCACGATTCCCGTGTCAGAATTTCAAGTTTTATTGACAGGACAGAATTTTGCCCTAAAAACTTTTCGAGGTTATGATGATTATGTTTATAAAAATGATTGTAGCTTCCTGGCGTCCGTCTTTTTCGGATTTTTTGACTATCTGATGCAAAATTCGGTGTGTTTTCTATAAATGTAATCAAAAAGTTTGCAGATGCCCTTTTTCCTAAGAAAAATCACAAAATTGATCAAAATTTATATTTCCAAAAATGACTTTTTTTGTCATAAAACGCTTTTTTCTCAAAAATGTCAAGGCGTTCAGAAAAATTCAGTTAATCAGAAAGATAGAGCTTTTTCTGCTGCATCGAATGACATTTTATTTATTACAAACACAATGCATAGTGACTGAGATGGAGGCAAAATAGATAAGAGTTCCATTTTAGACACTGCCCACTTTCATGGACCCAGTGCTGCACGAATTTCAACGAAATAACAAAGGTAATATTTGTAACCCCACCTAAAAAAAAATGCTTAACAAAAAAAGGTCAAAAATCTGAGGTAACAAAGTTCATAATAAACTGGTCAAAAATTACAGAAAATCACTTTTAAAATCAAAATTTTCCCAAAAAATTAATAACCCCGAAAAATCTTTCTGAGGTATTCAAAATAAAGGTGCTCTCGCTGATTTTTAAACTACCGGCGAAATAGGAAGGCCAATTAATCCACATGATCCGATAAATAAAAGATTTTTAATGATAAAAATGTAACTCTTATGGGGAAAGCAGTTACCTTGACAAATTTTTCTATTTATATACAGTCAAACCTCGTTTATACGGCACCCCCAAAAGTTCGTTCCCACCATGGGTCCGACACTTTTTTCAGCTCAATTTTCGAAGTCTTTTGCTAAATGTGATTTGCCAGTCTAGTCCGAAATATCGCAAGGATTCTGTTTTTGCCCGTCGTTTTCCAAAATTTTTAAATTTCGTCATAAAGACCCGCAGACCTCGGTTATACGGCTGATTTTCAAAAAGGGGTGCCGTATAAACGAGGTTTGACTGTACTAGTAAAAGCTATATTTTTTATATTTATATACAGTCGAGTCCCGCTAACCCGGCACTTTTTAAAAATTTGGTTGGCTGGCAAAGAAAATCAACAAAGTTCACCCCCAATAACCCGGCACCCGATAACCCGGCACCCCCAGTGACCCGGCACCCTAAGACTGGTCCTGTCCAATAAAAATTACCCCCAATAAACCGGCATCTATCATAGTTTACAACATTTTTCAATTTGCGTCAATTTTTTCTGTATGCGGTAGGCGGAACTGGTGCGCAATATGGTACCCCAAAAACATGCACCACGAAAATATGTCTAGAAAGATTTTTTTGCTTTCTAAAACAGATTACACGACATTTTAACCGACCATACTTTAAAATAAAAACTTAATGTAAATGCGGAAATTTGAATAAACAAATCTTTCTAGACATGGGTGGTACATGTTTTCGGGGTACCATATTGCGCACCAGTACCCGGTAGGCCCCAGTATTCAAAACTATGCTCAACATCTTCTTGTTAGTGTGACCTATTCCATTAGTGGCCCTCTTTTATTCGCTTCCCCTCCCTATACAACCCTTTACCCCTCTTAAAATAGTTGAATAAAGGGTGATTATATAGAGGGTCGACTGTAACGATTAAGGCCCGATAAAATGATACCACCGCTAACCCGGCACCCCCGCTAACCCGGAACTTTTTGCCGGTCCCAGTGGTGCCGGGTTAGCGGGACTCAAGTGTACCTATATTTTTCCAAGATTTTTTTGACTTTTCGCACTTTCAAAAGTGTTATGAAAAAATGTAAAACTTGCAAGGTATAAAGTCTTACCTAATGATTTCATTTCTCCTCAACAACAATTGCTCTTCTTCTGTGGAGTCACCCCAGCCTTCATCGTATAGCTGTTTAGAAGCTGATGAGGTTGTGTTGCAATTGCTGGTAGAATTGCTGCTGTAATGAGGCGCAAAAAAGAAGTTGCCATTGAAAGGTATATTTTCGGCATTTGGATCCAAAAAGAGAGGGTCTGTGGTGCTAGGGTGATTCCTAAAAATACTTTGCATGTTTATGGTTTTAGTAGCTTTTAAAAATAGCCTACCAAATATGTTGTATTAGTTGTGCAGGTGGAGGGATGTAAGGAGGGAATATGTTGGTGTCTGTTAGTGGGACAACACTGCCTGCTCCTGGATTGCTAAATGGGTAGATGGAAGCAGCGGCTATAGGGTTAGTTGGGTTGTTTGGAACTAGCTGGATGGGCTGCGGTGGTTGTGGCACCTAATAAATAATAAGACATAACTATTACCTGGATGGAAAATAGAAAAAGGAAAACTTTGCAAAAGCCAAGTATCTCTATGTTTTTACTTTCTTATTTTTGGAAAAAATACTGACCATTATAATAGCTGAAGGATCTATGGGAAGAGGTTGCTGAGCTGGCTGACCCACTTGTCCATTGCTAAGATTCAGCAACTGCAATTGGAATAGATGTTCGTTTTATAGTTTTAAGTTTAAGCAAAAAGGTTACAGGTGGATTGATAGCTGACGCAGCAGCTGTAGCAGTATTTTGGATAATGACTGGCATCACAGGCAGTGGGTCGAGGGTTGTTTGCACACCTAAAATCAGATACAATTAAATTTGTGTATAGCCACATTTTTCAATGATGACTTTTTCGAGGGCGGCGGTAAATTTCCCCTCCGGTAAATTCCCCCTCTAAATTTGTCTTGTCAGTTTGAGAGGAACTTTTTGTCCGACACCCCTTTTTGAAAATCAGGTGTTGGGTTATCGAGGTCCGCGGGTCTTTATGGCAAAAATAAAAGATTTTGGAAAAACGACCGGCAAAATCAAAATCCTTGCGATATTTTGGAATAGACTGGCGAATCACATTTGGCAAAATTTTTCAAAAATCGAAGTGAAAAAATGTCGGACCCATGGCGCGAACGAACTTAAAGGGGTGTCGGGTTATCCAAATTCGACTGTGGTTTCAATAAATTTTATCCATTGAAAACGATTGTTGTTAAACGCAAGCAAACGGCTGTAATTTACGGGAATACTTTTTAAAAACCGACCTTGGACTGGCGGCGGCACGCACATTCTGTGGTACTCCCGCAAAAGGTGTGGGGGCATAGATGGTATGACGGGTAGTGGAGCACACTCTTGTTGTCCATTGAACACTCCGATTTTATGTGGTAAAACAGTGGGTACGTGCCGAATCTCGTCTATTGCATGAGCATAAGTGCAACGGTCGCCCAGCAAACACACTTTTCCCTGGACTATTTCCCTAAAGTGATGAAAGTACTGTTTGCTGCTCCAATTTTAGTGTTGACTTACCGACAAAGCCGGGTTTTGTAAAGTCGCTGGCCTACAAAACTATTGCTGCGCATTTCTTGCTTCTTGTTGATGTTGTTGTTTTTGAGTTTGCGACTGAAAATTGAAGTATTGATGTAGTTGAAAGAGAATTTTATTTTTACTAAATATATTTTCTGAAGGTTTCATTCCCTGCAAAAATTGGCAGCTAGAGTTTTAGAACATCTATCATCCTTTTTTGACAGAGAACAAAAAATTTTAAAAAGTGTTTCAAATTCCGGCGTTAGTGTCAACATCCCTTTAAAATTGCTTTTTCAGGCCTTTTATGCTGAAATTACTTCTTAAAAATAATTCTTAGACACTCTTAAAAAAGTTTATTTTTGAGGGGGACAGGCCCGATTTGGGGAAGGGGGGTAACGTAAAACTTCTATTAATTGACCCCGAATTTGAGCAGTTATATCTCAGCTCAGAGAAAACATTTGACAGACCTGTTTATCGCATTTTCTTAACTCCTACGAACTTCACCGATTCCGCTTTTTAGATTTTGGTTGTACACCCGAAAATCTCGAGATTAACCCATAATTTTCACGATTTTGAGAGGGTTGAAAAATAATAGACCCGGGTCTATTAATAAAGGTTATACGTTGTATGACACTAGCTTTTTTAGAGGGGGGTTGTTTTGTATGACACTAGCGTCCAAATTCCTACCAAAAATATTAAAAAATTGGAATTTCAAATTAAAGTTGAATCAAGGTATATTAGTTTAAACAACAAAGCCTATATGACATATCGCCTATTTTTCGCCTTGGTCCACCTGTTGTTTTTTTGTGATGTTTAGGCTTAGAAAAGGGTTCGCCAGCTTATTTTAGGACGGACAGGCTATGTAGCAGTACACTATAGCATGTTTGAGCCAGTTTGAGGCCAACCTTGCTTAAAGGGGCATGCCCACGCGTTCGAAATTGGTGCCCGCCAATTCCAAAGGTTTTTCCTAATCACTGAGCTTCTGTACGGATTTTTAAGCTTGGTTTATTGCAAAACCAGGCATCAAATTCAAATTTTTCCTATAGTTTTGTTAGAAACCAAGTTGAAAAATCCGTACAGAAGTTCAATGATTAGAAAAAATTTTAAATTGGCGGGCACCGATTTTGAAAGCGTGGTCATGCCCCTTTAAAACCTAAAAAATCATGGAAAAGACAGGGGGCTTAGGATAAAATGGACCACTATGTCATACAAAGCCCAAATGGTATTTGTAAAATTAAAATATAATTATTTTCAGTCAAATTAGTATTTACGTCTGGCGCATTTAAAACCAATACCAAAAAATCTTTCTTAATCAAATAAGTTAAATTTTTTTACCGCTTCTCTAAACATAGGAAAAATTTGTAAAGGCTTAAGGTAAGCTCATAAATTAAAATGGTGGAGTTAGTAAAGATTGAAAAAAGAAAGATACAAACCTTTTGGAAAAAGCTACATAGATGTCAATGATTCTCCTTGAAGTGGAAAGAGCTTTTAATAAACTTTCTGTGTCTACGTTCTCTGCAAAACATTGGTAAAATGGCTATTTTTAAGGGATACTCATTTTTCATGGCGCAAATTTACTTGTTCTTGGTGCAATTTTACTTTTTTTCGGCACACTTACATCATACCATCTTACTTCTTATTTTTGTAAATTTAAAATTTTATTTTTTTTAACTGAATTGCACTTGTTATTTAAATAGAAATCAGTTACAGTCAAACCTATCTATAACGTCACCCCTCTATAATGTCACCCTTTCTATAACGTCATCTTCGTAAATCCCCGCGAAAATGTTGTATAAAACGACATAACTTCGTCCGCTATAACGTCACCCATTTCCTCTCTATAACGTCACTTCCGTTCAAAAATTCAAGTTTCAGAGCAGAATCATGTCAGAGCAGAAACGCAAACGTACGGCCATACCTCTGGAGAAAAAGAAGGAGATCCTTGGTGAATTGAAGAAGAATCCGAACCAGACAGCGGTCCTTCGGAGAAGCTCAAAGTGGATTGATCGCCCTTCGGGAGTACATGAAGGAACACAGCAACAAGCCAGGCGTGATGAAAACATTCGATCTTCTCGACGATGAGATGCAGGAACTCCGAAGAAAGAAGATGCGCCAGCTGGCGATTTTGGAGAGCTTTGGATTGAATTGAGTTCGTTTATGCCGAATAAAGCCCCTTTGTTTCATGTCTCTTTGTTCCTTGTCTCTTGGTTTAGACACCTTTTAATCAAACCTCTGTATAACGTCACCCTCTCTATAACGTCACCTTGGCTCGGTCCCGAAGGGGACGTTATAAACAGGTTTGACTGTATAAACAATTTATATTGAATGACCGATTTTTTTTATCAATATTTAGAGTTATTGCTTATAATATAACCAGTTGCTATGTGTTTTCTTCGTTTTTGCACGCGGATAATCATTTTGGATTAGACAGTGCTATTTCGAAAGAAGAATTATTGTAATTCAGTTAAAAAAAATAAAATTTTAAATTTACAAAAATAAGAAGTAAGACGGTATGATGTAATTGTGATAAAAAAGTAAAATAAAGAAAAAGTAAATTTGTGCCAAAAAAAGTAAATTTGAGCCATGAAAAATGATTATCCATTTTTAAGTTTAATACTTCATGAAGAAACTCACCAATCTCATTTTGCTCAACATTCAAAGCGTTGAGCAATTGGATCAGCTCTTCGAAATGTTCAAATTCTTCGGTTTGACTAAGCGCACAGTTTTTAAGCTCATTAATGGCACTGGAGAACATTTGAACAGGGTTGTTGATCCACAACTTGTCAAGAATTGATTGAATTTGGGACCTGAAAAAGCTACCGTGTCAATTTTTAACAAACATTTGGCTATATATGTGTTCTCGGCACTACAAGAAATCGAGGAAGTTGTGGTCTGTGTACTTTAATTTAATTACCGTCTGTCCGAAAAGTTCGGAACGGACTTTTGAACTTATTGTTTAAAGTAAAAATATTGCTACAAGAAAATTTCAAAACAGGGGTTTTGTAGCTCTGTTCTGTTTTGTAGCTCCGGAATATCTTAGAATAGTCATTATTTGACTCCAAGCATCTGTGAGGTCATTTTGAGATGTTGACAAGCATTTTCGTCATTTTAAGCAGTGTTTCGATTTCGTACTCGTACTACGAGTACGAAGTACAAGGTACGGGTGCGAACAAGGATTAATAAATTAACTTACAAATTTGTATTGAGTAAAATTTCGTTTTATGAGAGGATGGTGAAAAAAATTTGTATATATTATGAAAAAAATAGTAAAAATGAGGTCTGAAAATTTTGATCCTTGGAGACAGAATACAGACTTTTGGTTTGTGTGAAAGTTGGTTGTTGGTTTGATTTTGACTAGAGACACAATTTCGCCTCATCCTTTTTAAACTCACGCGGTGTCTTTTTTCTTAAATAAAAAATACTTCCGTTGGCGACGTATATGCCCCTTTTTGAAATCAATCGAAAAAACTTTAATTAAAAAAATTTAATTTGCTTATGAATTACCTATGATTGAGATCTCCATATCTGCAAATCATTGAAATTATTTGAAGTTAAAAAAAGTTAGTCATCTGGTAAAATATTACAACAATGAAGACCACTGTTCAGGCGATATCTTCAGGTTAGCTTCGCAAGCTATTTGGATAATTTGAGAGTCATGTTCTAGTCGAAGGCTTTCATAGTTACAAAATTCTTCTTTGAGTTGCATAAGCGATGATTCTCCGTCTCTTTTGATTACCTGAAATATTTTCGATTCAAGTGCCACTGTAAACCGACTAATTTATAAAACAACTATAATTTTTGTATAAGCTTTATGTAGCCCTTAAGGCCTTGTTCACAATGGTGGACTGTAAATTCAATGGACATAACTTTTTTTTTAAATTTTCCAAAAATTATTCTTTTAATTCCATCTTGTAGCTGAGATTCTAGGCTACCAAATAGGATATTGATCGAGTTGGTATGAATTGAAAAAGGATCAAATTGAAATGTCCCGGCTAATTTCTGAATTTTTCCGGATAATTTTGAAACCTGGTTTTCTCGGTGGATATATAATTATTTTTTTATTTTTTACAACCATCTTGTAGCGCTACTCTTCTAGTTTCTAACGTGTTATCAACTGACCTGTTATAATTTAGAAAACATTAAAAAGCTAGTTTTTCTGAAGCAACTACTTGTTTTATGTAAACTAACTTTTCTCAATGTTTTCTAAATTATAACAGGTCAGTTGATAACACGTTAGAAACTACAAAAGTAGCGCTACAAGATGGTTGAAAAAAAAATGAAAAAATAATTATATATCCACCGAGAAAACCAGGTTTCAAAAATTAGCCACAAAAGTTATGTCCATTTCCGAGTGAGAATTGTTGAATTTACAGTCCACCATTGTGTGCAAGGCCTTAAAAACATGATTTTTGCGCGCAGCAGCATATCCGAAATTTGAATTGGCGGGGACAACTCTCTATCGTCTCGCACTGTACTCTTTTGAGTTATTTTGAACGAATAAAAAGAGTACAGTGCGATACCAAAGAGAAATGCCCCCGCCAATTCAAATTTTGATATGCTACTGCGCGCAAAAATTATGGTCTTTTAAAACTATCTTCACTGTAGGTCACATACAGTATTGAGATAATTTTTTTCTAATTAACACATTGAGGCACGTTCACTATGAGTGTCTATCCAAGCGCTGACCCATGCATTTTTAAAACGCGAAAAGCGCTATAATTTTTTTCCTCCACTGAATTTTTTTCTGTTTTTTTTGGATTTTTTAGGGGTCGAACAATAAGTTCCCGTGGACTTAATTCAGAAAATATGGTAGTAAAAAATTAGTTTTAAAGCAGATGAAATTCGAAATAGTGGCCAAAGAAGAAAAACCCCCAAACATCCAAGCACACAGCTCAAGTGGGTGTTTTGAGAGTTTTTTTCACATCTGGCTTTTGGATTTTATCTGCTTTTAGAAAAACACTTTTTATCATGAATGTTCATATTTATTTTGTAGAGCTGTCCTCTACAAAGTGTGTTATTTAAAAAATAATGAAAAACGTTTCTTGCTCACTAATCAAAATCATGCCTGTTAGAAAAACAGAATATCTCGAGAGTGTCCCCAGTAGGATGCAGGGCTTCAAAATGAGCTATTTACAACCTATTTATGGTTGAAAAATTTTGGATAAAAATACTCAGTCGACACTCAGGCCTACACCTAGAGTGTCGACCCGAGACATTTGGGTCGACGCTCATCGTGAAAATACCTTTAGTGTTAGATCTTGCTAAGGTCTTTTGACAAGATTACGGTATTTTCTCTAATACCATGTGACCGAAAAGTTCCCGGACAAAGTTTAAAGCCAATTTGAAGCCAATAAGAACATAAATGCATTTTTTTGGTATCATCAGAAAGCCCTTGTTCTCCTCTCTTGAATTGAAGTGTATCTCTTGTCGTTTTATGTCAATAAATTCCATGCTTTAGAATGTCTGATTTGAGAGCAGGCATTGTGCGACTTTAGGAAGAAGGGAAGAAGCAAAGTGAGATATGAATGTTCCAAAGCAAACAGTTTCGGAAGCCATCAAGCGATTTCGTGAAACAGGCCGCAATGAAGACAGAGCAGCTGTTTCACGAAATCGCTTGATGGCATGCGAAACTGTTTGCTTTGGAACATTCATATCTCACTTTGCTTCTTCCCTTCTTCCCAAAGACGCACAATGCCTGCTCTCAGATCGGACATTCTAACGCATGGAACTCATTGACATAAAACGACAAGCGATACACTATTCAATTCAAGAGAGGAGAACAAGGGCTTTCTGATGATACCAAAAAATGCATTTATGTTTTTATTTTACTGAAAAAATTGGCTTTAAACTTTGTCCGGGAACTTTTCGGCCACATGGTATTAGCCCCTCCCCTGATTCAAAATCATGTTTTTGGCATTGTGTTTTCATCTGTTTTTTTTGAAGACCGCTCACAGGCAACTTACTACTTATTACTTACTACTCACTACTAGCTTACTACTCGCTGGCTATAAAATGAGTAGTAACTTGCATGTGAACTGTCTTCAAAAATAGGGCAAAAACAGAATGCCACAAACACGATTTTGAATCAGGGGCTACTATTAGAGGAAATACGGTACTAATTTGATTAAGGTCTTACATTAAAGCAACTAGCTCGGTATAACAACTGGACAACATGCCCAATACAGGTCTTGCTAACATGAGGGTAGTCATCTGACAAGCTTTGCACCACACTCATCACCTAATTCCATTGTATATACAAAACTTATTAAAAATATCAAACTGACCAATGTTTTACGTGCAACCATCTCGCCTTTCGAAAGAGTTTGCAAAATTAACCGAAGAGCGTCTTGTTGCATTGCTGGACCTACAGACACACATAAATTAAGCAAGGACACTTTGAGAATGCTCATAAATTTACCTAAGAATTGGCATCCTCTACTCCTGAAATAAAATTTTTAGTGATTTTCTTTGCATAAAATAAGTTCTTGTTAAATAGTTTTTTAAGCTTTTATGCCTTGATAAGGTGCAATTTCGATCTTATGAAGCTTATTTTTACCTTATTTAATGACCATAGTTACTTTTATAGTCGTGCTACAGTGCTCAGTCTAGTGAAGATGACAAAGAGGATTTGCCACAATCGAAAGAATCTTCTAGTTCACTATGTCTTGTTATTACGCCAGTATCAATGGAGTCTTATTCTATTTGTAATGGTAGTGCTGCGAGTAAACCCCGTAGGTCTAGCTCGTGTTCTGGTATTGACTCCCCTCTTAGTATAGTGGAACGCGAATTTATCCCCACCTTTACTGGTTAATTAAAGGTACCCTTTAGGTTACCGTATTACCTCTAATAGCTCCCCCTGCTCTAATAACTCCCTCCCCCTAACTTTGAGGACCTATATCTCAGCCCAGAGTCAATTTTTTGCAAAGCTGTTTTACGCGTTTTCTTAACTCCCACGAGCTCTACCGATTCCGTTTTTTCGATTTTAAATTTTTATCCAAAAATCTCGAGATCGACCTCAAATTTTTCCGATGTTTGGGCATCCAAAAAATAACTCCCCCGGGGGAGCTATTAGAGGAAATACGGTAAATAACCTTGGACCAAAGCACTTTTCAACAACCGCTTTATAATTAGTCATAAATACTGACCTAACAGCAGTCCACAGGTTAGAAGATATATAAGAGGAGTTTTGAATGGCTAAAATCATCTCTGTCATTATTTTCTCGGCAATTGCTCGAAGTGTTTTCAATGCCAGAACTAAAAAAGTTATTATATATTAATTTTGTAGATAAACTAAGTTATAGATTTTTCTTTAAAATTAGCATTTAGATATTTTTCTCAGCCCTAAAGTCAGTAGAAATGTTGGGTGGGTCTCGAATTTCAGCTTGTCATAGTACTTTAAGTCTATTCTATTTTTTTCAGTCAATTCGCACTAATTGTTTACAGTTTTTCCTCAATTTTTTTTATTAAAAATGATTTAACAGTTTGGTCTAAAAATTACGTAGATTAAAAAACTTCAAAATTTTGCCAATTCAATAAAGAGTGATATCAATACTTTTAATTGGTATTGGTATTTTAATTTTTTTTTGAATTTTATTTTCACTTCAAAATGGCAACAATCAGTGGATAAAATGACCCTTTTCTTTCAAAATATACTTTTTTGAAAATTTATTTTTTTCTGAAAAATTTTCATATCACCCATAGACCCAAAACTCTCTCCTTGAGGACAGTGCACTATCTTTATAAAGAGAGCCAACTTTCTCCTAATCTAAGTCTAATCAGAAATACATATACTCAAAGTCGGATGGGTTATTTCAACTGGTGGACAAAAAGTTCCCGACGGATTTTCAAAGCCCTATCTTTTACCAGTGTTGTGATCATTTCTCTTTTCTTCTAATACCTTGATAATATGACCAACTTCCGGAAAATTGGAAAAAACTTGGATTTTGGTCCTTTTTCACGGAAAAGATTTTTTCCACAAGGTCATATCTGAACACTGTAAAATGGGTTTGGAGCTCTTGAGCTGCGCTACAACATGGTGATAATATATTGTCATGACGCCAAAATTCAATAAAACATTTGATAAAAATGCGTGTTAACTGCTCAAAATAATCTCACAAGTGTTTGGAGCCAAATGATGACTTATCCAAAATAATCAATCTAATTTCAATATGCTATTTGAAAGAGGAGATGCAGCGCTACAAAATGTTGTTATAAAAAAAAAGATATTGTCACAACATTGGTAAAAGACAAGGCTTTGAAAATCCGTCGGGAACTTTCGTCCACCAGTTAGATCAAAAAAAGATATGATTTTCAATAATTTTAAAAATTCAAGTATGGAAATATCCAAACCTCTTCCTTGGTTCAAAATAGGTTGAGTGGTGAGTAGAGCAAGTATTTTGCGTTGAAGTGCCCCGCTGATTACTTCCTTACTTCCCACATCTAGACCACTTTCCGAATGGAACACATACAGCAAGTCTTCAGCCATGGATATTAGCAGAGATTCAATGGTGGAAAAGGTGGAATAATCTCTGGAATTGGGTGGAAACCTGGCTTTTAACGACTTTCTTTCCAACGATGAGTTTATTTGGATCCCTAGGATGGAGAGCAGTGGCAAATTGATCGGGTAGTCCTTTGTCTCATCACTGATTTCAGTCTAAATGTAGACAAAAAGTTATCAAAACATCAAGGTTCTGAATTTTTTCAAGTGGGTGATTTAACCGTTTGAGTGTTATTTTAAAAAGCGCTATGCTAAAGTTGGACGAAATTAATTGCGGAGTGTGATTAAAGCACATAAAATTGGTATCCAAAAGTTTTTATAAAGTGTTAAAAACATTTTTTGTAATTTTGTAGAAGTCAATAAAAAAATATTGTGGTACTTGTTCGGCTGGTTCGGTCCTTGTGAAAAAAGAGTATCATTGTAAATACTACTTCAAGAATAGTAGTATTTATGATACCACAAATTTTCGGCGAGTCAAAAAAAGTAGTATTGCAAATACTACTCCCGGTAGGAGTAGTATTTGCAATACTACTTACGCTTTTAGGCTTAGGTTTTTTAGGCTTGCCTAAAGCCTAATCCTAAAAGCGTAAGTAGTATTTGAAAGGCTACTTACGCATTTTAAGATTAGGCTTTAGGCAAGCCTAAAAAACCTAAGCCTAAAAGCGTAAGTAGTATTTGCAATAAAGTAGTATTTGCAATTCAAGAAAAAAAAAATTTCCGAAGACAAGTGGGTATGAAAAATGTAAATGCGAAAAAATTAGTGCAGGAATAATTTCTCTGTCAAATAAAACAGAAATCAAACAGGGGGCCAAAGCAAAATGTGGAAAAAATCAACAGGGGGACCAAGGCAAATTTGCACCCGATTCTGCACCAGCGCCCTAATACTACTACCAGGGCTGTGCAAACATCCGGAAGTTACATCCGGAGGTGGATGTTTGACCTCCACCTCCAGGCCGGATGTTCGGAGGTGGACGCGGAGGTTCAATTTTTTGGTGCGGAGGTGGATGTTTGAATAAACATCCACCTCCGGAGGTCGGAGGTGGAAGTGGAGGTGGCGAAAATTTGAACATCCGAACCTCCAACCCATCTTCGTTGAGATGTGTCAAAAATTTAAAAATGAAACTCCCGCCTTTTTAAATTTCTTGGCATTTTGTTTAATTACGAAACTTCTAATTTCAGTGATTGAAGAAAACCCATCGTGGTTTGGCAGACTTGGTAGTCAGTTACAGTTGAATAAAGTATTATCACCAAATTATGTGAAGGTCGAAAAAATTCCGGAAGTTGGATGTTGACGTGGAGGTTAAAAAAATTTTCGCTGGAGGTGGATGTCGGACGTGGAGGTTCAACTTTTTTTGGGTATGGAAGTGGATGTTTGGGTAAACATCCACCTCCGGATGTTGGAAGTGGAAGCGGAGGTTCAAATTTTTGGGGGTGGAAGTTCGGATGTTGACGTGGAGGTTTGTTTTTGAGCTGCACAGCCCTGACTACTACAGTCTAGTCTCGTTTATCCGACACACACCTCGGGTCCGACACTTTTTAGCTGAGTTGTCTTCGGTCAGTCTAAAATATCGCGTTTACCGATCGCTTTTGACAGTTTTATTTATCCGACACCTGATTTTTAAAAGAGGTGTCGGATAAACGAGACCCGCGAGTCTTTTCGGCAAAACTGTTATCATTCACAAAAACGATCGGCAAAATCAGAATCCTTGCGATGTTTCGGACTGAACTGACCTAAGACAACTGGCAAAAGGCTTCAAAAATCGAGCTAAAAAAAGTCTCGGACCCGAGGTGGGAACGAACTTGAGGGGTGTCGGATAAACGAGACTAGACTGTAAACAGGGGGAGGGGGTACCAGCCGAATAAGTACCAATATTGTTACCTCGATTTTTGAAAAATTTTGTTTTTTAGTTTCTAATATTTTCCAAAATGTTTTTAGCAACTTTAACAAGGGTTACCTCGTGTCTCGCAAAGAAAATTCTGGAAAACTGGCTTTTCGAAAAATGAGCTGGCTGTCGTTTCGATATTTCGGATGTTTTCTTAGCATAGGGTATTTACAGTAGTAGTAGAAAAAAAGTTTTAATCTAAAGGATCTATAAAAATTAAACAATTTCAAAAAATTTAACTATTTTTAAATTTTCACACTAGTATTTACACTGTCTTTGTAATTGAAATCGCGATTATTTTTACATACAATTGCGAGCTTTATGATTTTTTACAACATCCTAAGGGAAGTTGGAAATTTTTAAGGGATAGAACCACAGAATCGGGAACCGACGAGACAAGGAGCTACTTATCCAAAAAAAATTTTAGGTGGTAAATTTTTTTTCACGCTTTACTAAGAATCGAAACTATAGCTAACTCATTTTGTGAAAAACCAGTTTTCGAGAATTTTTTTGGAGGGACTCGGGGCGACCCCAGTGAAACCCGGTGTTGCTTGAAACACCTTGAAAAATTTTATAGACAAAAAATTAAATTACCTGATCCAGTGGACAACATGAAGTGGCAGGTTGTTGAACACACAAATAACACAAAGCATGTCCACAAACTAGATTGAGTGGGACATGCTGCTCAGAGAAAATCTCAAATTTTAATTTGGATTAAAACAAATTTTGAATATAATAGGAATACCTTGAGACAGCCAGGGCAACAAAGAGAGGACCAAGTAGATTTGTGTTGCTGACTAGATTGGTGCACTGATGGAGTCATCTAGTGCCTCTTAAGCTTACCTTATTCAAAAAATTGTTTGTTTATTAAATATTTAAGATAAATGGTTTTAGCAAGAGAACAAATCAATATTTTCAAGATAAGACTAGATATAACTCTGTTTATTTCAACAACCATTACATATTTACACCCACTAAACAAATAACAATAATAATTGAGTGTTGAGAAAAATTAAAGAAGGACTGGAGGGTAGTTTGTGAAGGACGAGAAATCATTGGCCAAATTGTTTTCATGCTAAAATGATGAGATACTACACTAAATTCTACTGATATAGTTGAAAAAAAATACTTCAGGTTTAAAACTGGTTATTGAAGCATTCAGCAAGCGAGACGCCTGAAATTAAGTACTTTATAAATGTTTATTCATTTCTTGGCAGCTGGAATATTTTTGGCCGCTGAAAGTCAAATTTTGGTACTTGTGCTGTTTACACGCCCCCTCATATTTTTAATGAAACATCGAAATGATTCTTTATTAAACACTTTCAACAGGATAAACAATCGATATTATGGACCACAAATGAAAAAAAAAATTGAGAATCCTTTCGTAGAGATTTGCGAGTGTGCATCCGTTTAGCTCTTCCATCTGTAATTAAAATAACGTTAGGAATATAAGATTTGGTAAATATTGGTAAAACAGCAAGAGAAAATAAAAAAAACAGAGAGAAATGAAAAGCAACAGACAAAAACAAAAGAAATAAAAAAATAATGTGCAAAAACGTCGCAAAATTCGCAATTTCAAAAAATATGCGGGGCGTGTAAACAGCAGAAGTACCCAAATTTTTTGTTAAAGTTTTTTATATTAGGTCGTTTTGAGAAAAAGCACGTGGATTCGCTTTAATTTTCAAAGTGCATCATTTGGCACATTTGACAATGATGTCTCTACGTGTCATATACCATTTTGTAGCCCGTTCTCTGTTCTTTAAAATGTGATATTGAACAATTCTTTGTTATTAAAAAATAGGGTCAAAAATAGGAAAACAAAAAATGTGCATAAATTTACCAAACTTGAGAAATTATTTGTTTTTTTATTTTTGGTCCAATTTGTTTATAACAAAAGCCGGTTAATACGACATTCAAAAGAGAAGAGAACGGGCTACAAAATGGTATATGACACGTAGAGACATCATTGTCAAATGTGCCAAATGATGCACTTTGAAAATTAAAGTGCTTTTTCTCAAAACTTATTGGACAACCTAATAAAATGAAATTAAAAACCGAGCTTAAGACATTTTTGACAATTTTGTTTTTTCTGATATTTGTAGATAAAATTACCAAATCTTGAATAGCAGATCCACTACAAATAATAATCTTAGTCTCCTTGTTTTTGGACAACACTCTGATGGACTGCGATGTTTTGATGAAGCACTCTGCAGAAATAAAGGGCGGATCAGCAATCACTAGGTCAAATTGCTGCCGAAGTTCTGGTGCAATAGACAGGGGTGAGGTATAGTCATAATGCACAAATATATCTTCGGAATTTAGCAAAAATTTTCCTTGAAACCTTGGATCAAACTCGAAAAGATTTATTTTTACTTTTCCGGCTCCAACTTCCTTTAAAAGACAAAAATTTATAAATGTTAGCATAAAAAAGTCAAAAGAAAACCTCTTTTTGTAGGAAGAGTGGAATTAGAGATGGACAAGAAATGCAAGCAATATTTCCACCGGTTTCACCCACAGCTGATACACATTCATCTACTAGTTTTTTCTTCGTCTCTTCCGAATACCAGAATTGAGATAGCTGCAAAATTAGTACACAGGGTTAGTCATCAAAACACGGACATTTTTTTTAAATTTGCGTAGGTAGCCCCTCACCCTACAGACTTCCCCACGAAAATTGATGACATTAATTAAGCGGTACTTTTATAGTTCCCCCCATACTCGGATTTTTTCAAAAGTGACCCAAAATCACACCCATAACTCATTTTTTCTGCTTAACACGATAAAAGAGGCATTTCTAAACACTTTCTGAATAAAAAATTTTGAATTTTGTCAAAAAAATTTGCCTCTCACTCCTCAAGGGTAGGTGGTCTTTTTAGGGTATTTTTGACTAAATTTTAGCCTTTTTTTGAGTCAAATGAAAGTAAAAACATATTTTGAACAGGTTTTTACTTTCTGGGGCCTACCGCATATAGAAAATCTGGTATGCATGTTTTTTCATGCATCTAGAGTCACTTTCGAGTGATTTTTGTCTAAGGTATGTGGGTGTGCGCATCTCAACCCCAAGCCACCAAGGCCCCTCGAAAATGCATTCAGCGAGTCTTTTTGCCAAGCTTCAGCAAGAAAAATGTGATAAATCACCCAAAAATGACCCTAAAATCACCCTAAAAAACTATTTACTCCTGAGGGGTGGGAGGCAAACTTTTTTTGACAAAATTCAAATTTTTTTATTCAGAAAGCGTTTAGAAATGCCTCTTTTATCGTGTTAAACAGAAAAATGAGTTCGGGGGATGATTTGGGTCACTTTTGAAAAAATCCGAGTATGGGGGGACTATAAAAGTACCAATTAAGCTACCTGGGAACTAGAGGGAGCTTGGGAGAACCACTTTTCACTGAAAACAGCGACTAAATGCGACCATAAATTTCGTGTCAACAATTTGAACTAAAATTGTTCAGAAAATGTGCGTCTTTTTGACTAACTCTGTAAAAGTTGTGCTATTTAACAAAATATTAAACGCTTCAAAATTACATGATTCTTTTAAAATAGGGTATTTACTCTAACAGCTCCGAAAAAAAAAGAAATAAAAAAGAAATGATTTGGCTGAGGATTGAACAGATTGAAAAGTTTTCATCGATAATACTGCGCTACACAAACATCTTTAATTTTGGTGTGGAGTTTTTCAGCCGGCACAGCTCAATCAGAAAAAAACTGGGTTATGGGCATTTTTTAGTTATAACGCTTTTTAATAGGTCCTTGGGTGGTCGCGTCTCTCCCTTGTAAGTGGTTAGTGCCAGTGCTCAACAGTGACGTTGTTCATTGACTTTGTTTTTCAGGAGCACTTGAACCTGAGTCAAATCAGCTTGGGGGACCAAGGCACATTTTTTTCGAAAATTTTTGACTGCACTATTTTTTCATCTGAAGCCTCAAAAAACATTTTTTAATAATGTTTATGCAAAAAACTATTGATATGAAAAATTTTCGAAAAAAATTTGCCTTGGTCCCCCAAGCTGATTTGACTGGGGGGAGTGGCTCAGGTTCAGGTGAGTGGGGGGGTGTACTCAGGTCCAATTTAGCCGTTTTTCATTTCTTATTCATGGAAGGGCGCTCAACCAACCTCCTTACACAATAGAAACCACAATGAAAGTAGAAAATTTTGTTAAAATTTAAAAATTTTTTAAATTTTCCATACCTGCCAATCTTCTTCAGGGAAAGATGCTTCGGCGACAGAACCATTTTTGCTCAGCAGGAACTCATTAAGTGCAGCTAAGGTATCCTCCCGCAAAGTATATTCTTCTCGCTCTTCCTCACCACTTTTAGCCATGATTTGTCCGACTTAATCTCTCTTTTTTTGCAGAACACTCAAAAATATATATAAATATCCTTTGGCATTGTGCTCAAATACGCAAAAATTTAAAAGTTATTTTGCTAGATAATGGTTTTTGCATTAGAAAATTACAAAGTAAACAACTTTTATTTTAAAAAGTAAATGTAGGGCAGAAAAAAGATGTTCTGTGATTGAAAAATTACGGACCGCTGGCGACTGGCCTCAGGTGTCTGCTATAGAGGGAGTCGACTTTAGTGAAAAGATAAAAAGTTAAAAAAATTTAAACCTCAAACTGTGTAAGCCATGATCACATAGAAAACTTGACAGTCAAAAAATTTACTAATATTTTTTTTTATAATTTCTGTCTGTACTAGCAAATCACCCCCCCCCCTCAACTTAAATAAAAAGCACTCAAATATATCTCCAAGACCCGAAAAAAGTGTGTAAGACATTTCTTAGTCCCAGCTAACATACGCTGGCCTACCCCTGAGCCTAAGTCCTAAGCCTAAAGGAGGGTAGTTACAGTAATTTTGGGGTGGTAAAAATGTTAGGGGAAGGGGATGTTATTTGATAGAAATGCCAAATTTCCTTTATTTATTAATAGAGGTCATGGACATAGCCATGATAAATGGCTTACCGAATTTCAGCCACGCCACCCCCTCTGCTTTTTTTGAAAAGAATTGTAGAAAAAACAGTGAAAGTCGATAACGGTGCAGATACCCACTCGTCTTTGACTTAGTCAAAATCTATTTCTTAAGACTGTCCAGTGGAATTTCCGTCTCCGTCTTGAAATGCGCCGGGATAAGGAAAATTTGCCTATAGATGAGCCTGATGCATTTTTTATGGATAAGGAGTGACTTTAGGGATGAGCCACCTAACAGTCCTGACCTATCTAATGATTAATACACAGAAAATCAAGTCTACCACTAAGTATACTGACAACAAACTTGTCATGACTTGAGGAAAAAATTCAGGTGTCATTCACCAACCTTTGTCAATAGATGATTGGCGGAGCCATGATATGCTATGAGTGTCGACTGGAAAGATTGTCAACGTCAGTAGCAAAAGACTACAAAAATTTAAAATTTTTCATTCTCTTGGTCAAGCAGAATAAAATTTTGACACTATTACTCTATAGACATAGTTTCACGGCCAAAAATTTCGGCGCCGGTCACCAACACCGGCGCCGGTCCACCAAAAAGTCAATTCCACCTTGATAAAAATTAAAGAAAAAATTAATTTAAAAAAAATAAAAAAAATTCGGCGCCGGCGCCTTCTTTTGACTGAAATTTGTGAGGCGCCGGCGCCCGTGCAACTATGTCTATAGGGGTCCTCGGCAAAACAAAAAGTGCTTGGACCCCTACTGTTTTTCGCTCAAATTTTTGAAAAAAGTGCTTGGTACCCAGTGTTTTTTTGCCATTTAATATTTTTTTTTATTTTCAAATAGAATGTTGGACCAAAGAAAGCGAGCAAATAAACAAACTAAACACAAATTCAAAACATTTAAAAAAAAGGTTAAAACAAAAAATGAAAAAAGACGAAAAAACAAAAGGGGGACCAAACACTTTTTGTTTTGCCGGAGACCCCCATAGAGTAGTAGGCCAAAATTTTCCTCAAAAAGTTGAACTTTCTTTTTTTTTTCATGTTAAATAATAAAATTGTGATTGAAAAGAGCCCGCTTAACGAGAAGCAGATTTGGTTAGAGACGCACACAGACAGTGTTAGCGAACAAAATTGCTTAGATAACTACTGCCCAGTATTATAGTAAGTTCTCCCAAAAAGGATTTTAACTGCTTTTGTGTGTTTTAGGTTTGAAACGTGTAGAAAACACGTTTTAGGTGGGGACGGCACTTTTTGGAAAAAAAAATTTTTGACTAAATTTTGACTTTTTGCCTTGGGGGATCAAGGTAAACCACCTGGAGAGGGTACCTGGACACCTGGTTTTGTTCATTTTTACCTTGTTTTTCTCACTGGACTAGGCAAAAAGAGTCTCTTTATGCATTTATTGTCAACAGTCTTCTCGGATTCATCTCTAAGGTAAGTGAGTGCGCGCGTCTCTTACTCTCAAGCCCTCTACGCTGGGGACTTGGAGTTGAGATGCGCACACACCCATACTTTAGACACAAATCAGTCGAAAGTGACTCTGGATGCATAAAAATAGTATGCAAACCAGAGTTTCTTTATGCGGTAGGTCCCAGTATTCAAAACTATGTTCAAATTCCATCTTTTCAATATTTATTGCTTTATAATAAGTTTTACCATGCCCATAACAGAACGAAAAAAAGGCGCGGGTGAGGGGACCTTGCCTTGGTCCCCCAAGGCAAAAGTCAAAATTTGGCCATATTTTTCCAAAAAGTGCCGTCCCCCACCTAAAAACGTGTTTTCTACACGTTTCAAGCCCTAAAAAAGCAGTTAAAACCCATTTTTGGGAGGACTTGCTATAATATACTTCAGCCAAAAATTTGAGTACCCTGTAGCTTCAAACTTGAAAACACCCGAAAAGAAAAAAAAAACTTTTAACATTTCTATTTTATTTATTTTTCACTGTTTGCATTGGTTTACTCACCACCAGATTACTTTTGATGTAAACTTTTAGCATTTATTTAGCATTATGTGGTATTCACAAAATTTATAAGTTTCCTACATATTTATTGATGTTAAAGCCTGGGTGAATCAAGGCACACAAAATTAAAATTTTCAACAACTAGCTCATCAAAAGATTTTTAAATGACGAATCCAAGTTTTCTGAGACACTCTTTGTGTGCTTCGATCAATGAGCCGCAACTTAAAACCAATATTCAAAAATATTTAAGATGCAAATTATATGAACCTTTGTTCTCCATTCAAAATAATACATTCGTCTCTAGCTTTCCTGGTGTCTGGACAAGCACAACAAGCCTTGAGCTTCTTTGGCTCTACTTCATTGTTTTTTTGCTGTGAGGTTGTCTCCGAACCAGTCATTTTGAGTGCTGACTGCAAATTCCTTTTTTACAAAAACAATTAATCACAAATTTTTTCTCAATATCTGCAGAGTGTGAACTAGCAAACAAGCTTTGATAATTATACAGCAATAATAAATGTTTTTAATAAACTCGGAATTATTTTTACAACATTTGAAAATTTTGTGCTAATCACTATTCGAAGATGGACTCCGTAGCTTTAGAAAGGTTCCTGTAAATACGTTGAACAGACTGCAGTGGAGCAAGTTTTTGAAAAAAACAAACCAGTTATTACAACTGAGCGAAGAAATAGCTTCATCCTGAAAAACCGGTTAGTTCAAAATGTTTTTTTGCCACTTCTACATTAGTTTAGGGCTAACCCTCCCAGGGTCCGATTATATCCCTTAATTAAAGGCATTGCCCTTAATTTGAAAATTCTGCCTTTAATTTTTTTGAAAATAAAGGCACATTTTGACGAATGTTATGAAAGTTATGACTACTTTCTTGGGCAGAAAGAGTTGTTGAAAGCAGGAAAGGGGGGAGAAAATATGTTGTTCGTCAATAAAGTTGTTTTTTTTTGTTGATTTTTGTCGGGTTTGAAGCATAGGGTCAACATGCCTTTAAGTTGCCTTTATTTTGGAGAAAATTCCTTAAAATTGCCTTTATTTTTGACACTAGATGCCTTTATTTTAGAAATTCGCGATCGAACCCCTGAACCCTCCTGATTTTTTTACCTATCTTAAATGATTCTGATGTTTATACTCATTCGAAAGCTCTTTCAATGGCGGAGGACCTTTCGCAATTAGATTTGAAGATTGCTGTGAAAAAATTGAGATTTTGCCCTTTCAAAGTGAAAAGTGGATTTATATTTGAATTTCAAAATACGATATAGGCGCCGATAAGCGCCTGCTGTCCCTAGTGATTATATATTTCAATTGGAGAGATTTTTGCAGCATAATATTTGCGCTGCATCTTTTATACTGCAAAATTTGGCCCACACGATTTTTAAGCAAGATTTGCGCCGCAAAAAGTTACGTCGCAAGTTTTACGACTGAAAGGTGAGAGAATGTGAGGTTTGAGCTGCAAGATTTGAGCATTAATAATTAAGATTTATGTTTTTGTAACGCAAAACTTGCTCCTGACGATTTGCTAGCCAAGATATGCGACGCGAAAATTGCGTTGCAAGATAAATGATTGTCTGAATAGAGACTGTAAAATTTAAACTGCGAGATTTGCGCCGCATTTTTTTGTACTGCAAGATTTGAGGCGCAAAGTTTTTAATGGGCAAATTGCAGGGTTTTTCAAAAAAATGGGCGAAATCAGAATCGTCGCGATTTTTCGGACTAGACTGTCAGAACTAGGGTTGTCGGCCGGCCGGGCTGAAAAGCCGAACCGAAGTCGAAATTTTCGGCCGGCCGAGCCGAACCGAAAGCCGAAAACCGAAAAAATGCCGGTTTTCGGTAAGAAAAGCCGAAATTCGGCCGGCCGACAACCCTAGTCAGAATAGAACTGGCAAAAGCCTTCAAAATCAAGGCAATTAAAGAAAAAAATATTGCGTCTCAAATCTTGCCGTACGAAAAAATTCGGCGCAAATTTTGCAATTAAAATCTCACATTCTCTCATCTAACAGTCGTAATTATTGGTAAGCAATATTGTGGAACTTACCGTAAATATTACTAAACGACTACAGTTAACTATTTTCAAATTTGTTTTTCTAACATTGTTTATTTTTTAAAACGTACGACCACTCATTTCGTAGAGTTTGTAAAGATCTACAAAATGAGTGGTCGTACGTTTTAAAAAATAAACAATGTTAGGGTTAAAAAAGCAAAACAAATTTGAAAATAGTTAACTGTAGGGGGGCGGGGCCGTTTATTAGAGTATTTACGGTATCTTGGTATGCAAATCGTGGGTCGCAAAATATGCTGTTTGTAACTCATCTGTCGCAAATATTATTGCTGAAGTCTTGCCACGCCACATTTTCTTTTAGTTATGATTTCCCATAAATGCGAAATTTATATTGTTGGCAAATAAAAAATTGTTGGAAGCAAAATTAATAAGTTTTAAAACATTCTAATAATTTTTCAATGTGGTTTAAACGGCAGATTAGCAACACTTCATATTAGACATGGATTTGGTACTTATTCACCTGCCAACCCAGCCCACTTCCTTTAGGATAATTTTTGATTTTGTGATACACTTGATATGTATCTCTGCTTTGGTTGTTGCAGCTGCAGTAAAAGTGAATTTCAGACTAATCAAACTTTTACAACATCGAAAATTTAAGAATAAAGAGGACTCTACAAATTGCACTGTTTTAAAAAATATCCAGTGTGCTCTCAACTTATTGTTGTTACTTCGGATAACATAGATATATTGATTTAAGAGTTACCGTATTGACTCCCATTTCCTAAATCGAAATATGTAAAACACCTAAAAATTTCAGTGATTTCACCTTTAGCTTCTCATACTTCTTGACTAGCTCAGGGTCTTTCTCGCCAGGTGCATTTGCGTAGTGTTGACTCCAGAATCTGGCTGTCGCCTGCAAAATATATTTTTTTATTAACAACCACTTAACAAAAACAGTTTGCTCCACCTGAAATAGGGTTGGATCGGACAAGCACTGCTTAGCAACTACAGCGTCTTGGGGGTCTTGTGGTTCTGGAAGTGCTAGCAGGGATTGGATGCTAAGCATAACTGTTCTCAGAGTCATTGAGGCGGCCCTTAAAAGGTAAAATGGCATTAGAAAACCGTATGCTTGGTGCGCTACCATTGGTCTTTCAAAATATCTAAACAAATAGCTCCGGTCTGAGAAGAAATGTTTGGATGCCAAGTTTTAGTAGAAAACTTCACTTTTGGTGGTTTGAATGGATATTCAGTGGGAATTTTGATGTCTAAGGTATAATTTCCGTTCTCGTAAGGAGAATCTGTAATAAAAATTCACTTTAATTATTTCAAGTTGCAAAAACCGTCTAAAATATACCTGGTGGACCTGAAAATATTTTGGTTAAAAAAGTTGGAACTATTGAACTTTCGTTTTAAAAATAACCCCTAATACGACCAATTATGACATTGAGACTATCATTTACAGGCTCTATTGTTACTCCATTTTCCAGTAGCTAGAACCAAGGTTCGTTTAAAAAAAGTGTACAAAACAAATAAAAAAGTTAGCAAAAACCTCAGCGCTAGTTATAATCTCCTTGCACTCTTTTTGCATGCGAATAAAGCCAATGTTGGCCATCAGCAATTCCCTTCTTAGTGAGGAAAAGTGAAAATGTGAAAGAGATATTTAGTCAGTTTTTTTAATTATTTGACCGAAGCGTTTTAAAAATATCATAAAATGCGCCTTCAAACAACTTTTCAAATGTAGATTAGAATTGTTATTTTTATTTGATTTCTTCAAAATAAAACAAACAAACTTTAGAATTGAAATTTTTACACAAGTAGATAAGTAGCCACTTTAAATACACTGTTCTGCTGACTGGTCTTCCAATTCTAGGAGAATAGATACACACTTAAATACCGTATTACCTCTAATAGCTCCCCCCTCTCAACTTTGAGAACCTAAATCTCAGCTTAGAGTCAATATTTTGCAAAGCTGTTCACTGCGTTTTCTTATTTGAGATCGACCTCAAATTTTTCCGATGTTTGGGCATTCAAAAAATAGTTCTCCTGGGGGAGCTATTAGAGGAAATGCGGTAGGTTAGGGTACGATAAAACCTACTTTCCGGATAGTTGAACCGTATTTAGGGTAATATTTTTAGTCGGTTACCATGTCTATTCTTGTGCACTTTTAAACTAAGTGAAAACAATTGACCGTCATGAGCAGAAAAAAATTGAAGATACGTAAAAGCGTTAAAATAACGTGAAACAGTGATCAGTTCTTTGTTTTGGTCAATGAGGCATAAATATGCTAACGGTTTTATCCAATTTTAGTTAAAACACTGATTCAAATGGTTTTCCATACTTTTTTAATTTTTGATGAAATGTATGCCTTTAAGTGTGCTGCAGCAGATATCTTTTGATCATCCAAATATATCGAAATAGTAAATAGTTTATTCGGCGCTAGTATAGAATACCCCCCCTTCCTAAAATCAGACCTCCTAAAAATCGTTGTAACTACCCTCTGTAACAACAAGTTTAGGCTTAGCCCTTAGGCTTAAGGGTGGGCCAGCGTATGAAGTTGTGACAAAGTGTTTACGCACTTTTTCTGGGGTCTGAACATATATTTGGGTGCTTTACTTAGGCTTAGGGGTAGGCCAGCGTATGGAAGTTGTGACTAATAAGTGTTTTAATGCACTTTTCTGGGTCTGGAACATATATTTGGGTGTCTTTACTTAGGCTTAGGGGTAGGCCAGAGTATGGAAGTTGTGACTAATAAGTGTTTTACGCACTTTTTCTGGGGTCTGGAACATATATTTGGGTGCTCTTTACTTAAGGCATAAGTTTGGGGGGAGGGGTATTCTATACTAGGGTCGTTTATTCCAGCTGAGTTCAAAAGAGTTCAAAACTGAACGTTAAAAACTTAAAAAAGATACCATTTTTTACGGCTCTATTACGAACGTAAGTGTAAATGTAAGTGGTGTTCACAATAGCAAAAACATTCACACTCACGCCTTCACAATACGAATGTGAATGTAAATGCAAATTTGAAACTTTTTTACTTTTTTACGAAATGTGTGCTTTTTAAACAAATATTGACTAAACTGCCTTATATGGGACCTGCTCAAAATCGACTTTTGACCACTTTTTTGAACTTATCAGGTAGTAATTAGTAATTAGTCTAAAAAACATGTTATTTTCACGCAGACTATTATTTTAGAAAATTTATTTTTGTCGAGTTTTGAGCATCCAATTCTCATGGCCGGCCTACCACATGACAAAGCAGGGCTAAGCAAGTGTTGTTGTACACTTACATAGCCCATTGTTCGAGATGTATGGTCTCTAATGTGCTTGGAGGTGTGCATCTCAAGTCCAACCGGGGGCTTGGGGCTTGGACTTAAAATTTCAAAGTATTATTGTCATTCATGACTTTTTGAATCCTGTTAAAAAATATATTAAAAAAAAACTCACAAAATTACAGAAATTACATTATAAAGCTAATTGACTCGCAATTGTATTTCATTAATTTTTACGATATTTTGCTCCTGACTGACTACATTATACTTGTTTTTAGATTAAAAGTGTATTTTTTTCTTCAATACTGACCTTTAAAAGTTGCAAATAAATGATTAAAAGAAGTATTGTTTTGTTACTTACAGCTTTGTTTTTCGTAATGATTGCACAAAGTATATATTTCTATCATTCTTCCAAAATACACTTAAAACAAGACGGTATCTTTGATTTTATAATTTTTTAAAGGTTTGACTAAAAGCAATGTGTTATAACTAATTAAATGCTCTACCTTAAAGGTCCATTGCTGTTAAATGCACCATTAAATGCAAGCAAAAAATTATTCAAATTTTTTTTTTAAATTATTTTTGGAGTAAATTAGCGGTTCTACAGGGTGGCCCATTATTAACGCCCTAGTCAATTTTAGTCATAACTTTTAAATTCATGCTTCGACGAGATTTTTTTTTGTTGGAAAGAGGAGACTCCGGGAAAGAGAATGGTACCAAATTTTCATTTTCTCCTTGTTTTTATTGTTGAGAATTTTCAATTCTGCAAAAGGGTGTTTTCAGATGCAATATTCGCCTCAGCAACGGTCGAAATACGTTGAATGGTTCATCGAGGAAGGCAAGAACGTCGCAAGTTTTCAGAAGAGATACCAAAGGGAATTGGGACGACATGCGACAGCGCCAGATGCCAAACGAATCAGAGAATGGTACGCAAAGTTCCAAGAAGGCGACTTGAAGAACAAAAAGCGAGTCGATGTAGTTTTTGTAGTTTTTTAATGTAGTTTTTTTTGTTTTGTTGATTTTGTTGATGTTCTGATAAAGTGTTAGTTACATGTTTGGTACCATTCTCTTTCCGGAGTCTCCCTTTCCAACAAAAAATCTCGTCGAAAAGCGCGAATTTAAAAGTTATGACTAAAAATTGACTAGGGCGTTTATAATGGGCCACCCTGTATTCTAGAATCGGGTGCCAAAAAACAGCTTGCTCCGCCCTGCTGTTTTCTAGTAAGCTGTTTTTGGCACCCGATTCTAGAATAGAACCAAATTAGCTGTCCCCCGTGAATTGAAACTTCGAAAACAGTAGATGCCAATGGTTCTTTAATTTTTCGGCATTGTGCCTATCTCCAAAAAATTTTTTCTGGGGTCGGTGTTTTCCCGGGAAAATTCCCGCGAAATTTCTCGGGAAAATTCTTGAAGTTGGGAAAAAATCGGGAAAATTTGATAAAGAATTTTATACAGAAAAACATAAAAACTCAATCAAACTCATGCATAAATAGATCAAATTCATCCTCAAATGCGTTACTTTCTTCAATAATTTCTTCATTTGGTTCTTCCATCGCTTCCTCTACTTCCTGCTTTTCTGCGGTCGACTTGAAGAGAGGAGCGTACTGTAGCATCAGATTGTGTTTGATAAACGTCACCTGAGAGGCCGTTTCCACCGCCATTCTGAAATCAACCAATGTAACTTCATTTATACGTCAAAACAAAACTGTTGCGAAGCTTACTATGGATTCCACCACGAAGAGACCAGTTCCTTTCTGTGGGTGCAGCAGAGATTGGCACATTGAATCCAAGACTGAGGAGCTACATGGTACAGGAAAAGAAGCTAGATGCCGGTCGCTGTACTACCGGCTTGATGACACCCTCTACCGCTACGATCAGCCTAATTTCTAGCCTAATGGAGTGCACACCGTGATTGAGGAGGCAGCGGTGAAGGAAATGCAGGATGTGAGGAAAAACGCCTTCGATGACATTCCATTCAGAGCCTTTCGCACACTGGCGCTTACAAAGATCGACTCCTTCTCTAGTAGTCCTAAGGCAGCTATCGACGTCCTCAAGAAAAGCCAGTGGAAGTCAAGTCTCTTTTCCGGGAGAATAAAAGGGCTTCATCATCAGTCGTCGGCTATGGATAGCCTGAACCCGACCAAGTGGGTTTGGTGGCTGGCCGAACTTGTTTTTTTTCGTTTGGAATGGCCTATGCTGCATGTACGCCACTCTCAAACTGCTGTGGGAGTTCTCCTGGTTCAAATGCATCTGCATAACTCTGTGGCTCCCGATTCGATGGTTGGCAAAACAAATCACAGCGTTATGTAGACACTGCAAGAAGACCAGAGAAAAAACCAGCAGCGCAGCAGTCAAGAAAGCTTCCGATGTTGAATACGATGGTGAAGAAGACGTCCAGCTGATGACTCCCAAGCCGCGTGACTCCCGGCAAAGCTTTGAAATCTCCCCTTCGGGAGTGTTGCGAGCCCAACTCGCAATTTTTCTATTTTGTTTGATAAAATGTAATTTTGTGGATTGCTTATAAGCCTAGTTGATGGCTACATTCCAATGTAGGCATCAACCAGGCTTGTGCTACCGGTTAAATACTTTCTTACTCTCCTAAAAGCAAGGAGGCTCTCATCCGCCAAAGTTGTTGTAATCAACACAGCTTTGGAGGAGGAGAGCCTCCGACCGGCAGCAGCAGTCACTTTTTGATTTTGTATTCGGTTGTAGTTGGTTGGGCTAAAGAGCCAATTTTTCTAGTGCAAATAAAATATTATGTTTGTTGAATTGCTAGAACTATAATTGGAATTTTCAGTTCCATCTGCTTCTTCTATCTGCAATCTCAACAATACTTTTCTAGCACTCTTTTCAGTGTAAACTGTTGGTCACGGATTATTATTATATTATTTTATATTTATTATATATTATATTATTCAAAATTTTGTTTGAACAGTGGTTAAACACGATTTTCCTTCCACCTCTGGATTGTACCACCTGTGAATTTCAGTCTGCACACACATGAACATCACTACTGGCTCTGCGGCTGAGTGATTTGCTGCCACTACCTCTATGTCTGTTGGATTCGGCTGCACTGATTTGCACTTGAATGGACAAAAGGTTTGCTCGACTTCTGATGCCCTCGGGTTTTCAAGCTTCACTCTGCAACGTGACATCGATAACTGAGCACTCACAAAAACATCGTAGGCACCTTCCAAGCTCTTCAGCTCGACAATTTCTTGACTCCAATGTCGGAAATTTATTGCATTCTGATTGTCATTGTAGTCATCATAGTCCACATGGGTATTTTTTCTTTTCTTGTTCTGTTTCACCCTGTGCAGCATTAACTTGTATAACTAGTATAACCTTCGTATGAGTTTTGTTTTTGTGGGAGAGGAAGAAGTATTATTAGAGTGGTACGCCTGAGGTTTCACACTCAACTTCAAAAATATATTTTTTATGATAATTTTTAAAGTACCATGTAGTTGGGTGGGTCCCCGCCAATTCAAAATTTTTTTGCCTAATCATTGAAGTTCTGTACGGATTTTTCAACTTGCTTTCTAACAAAACTACACCTAAATTAAATTCTAGGCCTTGTTTTGTTAGAAACCAAATTAGAAAATCCGAACAGAAGATCAATGATTGAGAAAATTTTTTGAATTGGCAGGGACCCACCAGATCACCGCAAGCATGGTGCTTTAAGAATTTTCGATAAAACTTAACGTTTAGAGTAAATTTTCGAACTTACTGATAATTGGGTCCGCTTAGACCAAGATCGCCATATCGCGACATTTTTGTCGTGAATATTCAACAATTTAGTTCAAGTGTTTTATTTTGTATAAAAAAATTGGTAACACTATAGAATCCCCCAGCCAGCGCAAAATTTACTTATACCGAAGGGGGAGGGACACGTCTCATATTGATTCTCGTGCTCTGAAACGGCACGGAAACACTTTGGTTTCTGAAAAATCGAAAAAAAAATTTTCGGTTTGCCTTGGTCCCCCAAGGTGATGAAACTAGAAAAATTCCAAAAAATTGTTTTTTAAATTCTCGCCAAAACATTTTTAAAGGGAATAAGGGCTGTCGCAACTGTACAGTCCGACGCCTCTCCAGCTGCCGAGGACCTTGTCAACTGCCAGCCACACTCTAGAATCTACAACCCAGGTAGGACATATCCAAGAGGGAGTGCCCAGGTTGTGTTACTTAGGTGAGGGGTACCCAAATAGGGCTACTCAGGTGGTGATACCCAGTAGTAGTACTCACGTAGCACTCAGATAGCGGTGCATATGTAGTAATTTTTTTTCGTTTTGTAAAGTAATGTGCACCTAGAGAGATTTGAACTAACAACCTCGGTCATGAGCATATGCACTACACTAAGCCTTCTTCTTTTCGTAACACAAAAAACCAAAGCATATAAAAAATTTTTACACCAAAAATTTCAAAGGGTATGAAATTTTTAGACTACAAAATCGCCCAATAGGTATGGAGCAAAAGGCGGCATCCTTTGATGAAACAAATAAGCGGCATTTACTACTCTAATAGTTATAAATTTATTCAATTACGAATGGACAAAGCGATGAGAATGTATAGCAGACTAGAAAAATTTGAGATCATATGGTTGAATACACGAATTCTAGATGCAACCGTTTTGCCAACCCTTAAGCTCAATACCGTGGAAAACTCTCTAATTTTAAAGTACTATGGTTTTTGCGCGCAGCGGCATTTTCGAAATTCGAATTGGTGGGGAAAAGTTCTCTTTCGTCTCTCACTGCACTCTTTTGAGTCATTTCGAACGACTCCAAAAGAGTGATGTGCTAGACGAATGAGAACTGTTCCCCGCCAATTCAAATTTCGAACATGCTACTACGCGCAAAAAATCAAAAATTGGTTCCTCTGTAGATTTTCGAAACTTTTCTATGCTCAAACCTCAAGTTATGGACACCCCCAAAAGTTGGATCCTTAGCTGACTCTGACACTCTTTTTAACTCATAATTTTCAAATAAAGTGTGGGACCTAGCTGGGGATCATATGTTTTGAAAACATATTTTGAAAATCCACAAGGGGACTAAGCAATTTGTAGCCTTTCAGACTATTAAAATCGAGATCTAGAACTCGCAAACGTCCCTTGTAAGGCTTTTGGAACAATTTTTTGACTTAACTGTGGTACCTCCAGGCATGTGCACGGTCCAGCCCGGCCTGGGCTTTAAGCTTGGCCCGTTTCAAAACCCTCACGAGCCTAGGCGGAAAAGCCCGGAAAGGTTGTTGACTGTGTAATATATGTTAACAATGTAAAGTATATTAACTGTGTAAAATTGTTAACTATGCAAAATTAGTTGATTATAAAAATTTCGTTAAAGGAGCATCGTCTGTCAGCAGTAATAGAATACAAGGGACCACAGACGCCTATCGGCGCCTCTATAGTATAGTAAGTATAGTGTAGTCTCTATAGTATAGTCTATAGTATAGTAAAGTACAGTACAGTTATTTGTATAGTACAGTTATTTCGAAATTTCAATGAGGGGCTATGACTTCATTCATAAAAATAGGTATATCCCCTATTAGAACTCTTTTTTTTCGCCTGTTCTTTTTTTTAAACGAAAGCTGACATTCTGGGGAACACGATGGTATTAGCGACAAAAGTGATTTCGCTATCTACGACCCGTTCTGGCCTTCGAAGTGAAAAAGCGTTAATCACCCACCCACCCACACATGCCAAATACTATATAGAATATAGCTCAATGTAACTCGACTGAGTCGTCCGATCTGGCATGCTCAGGCAACGTTGGGCTCTAGTGGATAGTTCGAAATTTTGAACAAATTTTCAATTCAGACAGAAAATAATTCGAAAAAAATTTTCAGCATTTTCAGAGTAAAAGAGCTGTCCCCCCGCGAATTCGAAATTGCCATTGTCATCAACGGTGATGGTCCTTTAACTATATAAAATACACTGATTGTAATCAGTGCTGGGCGTTTCTCCTCTCTAGGCTCCAAGATTCTCTGCTACGAGCCAAGAGCAGGAGCGAAAATTTTGAGATTAAGAGCCAAGAGCAAGAGCGGGAGCAAACATTTTGAGATTAAGAGCCAAGAGCAAGAGCGGGAGCAAACATTTTGAGATTAAGAGCCAAGAGCAAGAGCAGGACCAAAAATTTTAAGTTCAAGAGCCAAAAGAGAAACCAAAATCAAAAGTTTTTAAGCCAGAAGCCAAGAGCAGGAGCATAAGTTTTTTTGTCTTGGAGCGCTCTGAAAAAATTTCTCCGAGCAAAAAAATTATTTTGTGATGTTATTTTGAACAGATTGTTGACGGATAATTATTCTTTTAAAAAACTTACCGTATTTCTTCTAATTGCCGCACATGTGCGCTTATTTTTCAATCACCTGAAAATCGGAAATTTTCAAATTCGATCTAGAGATTTTCGGGTGCTTAACCAAGATCTGAAAAGTGGAATCGGTAGAGCTCGTGGGAGTTAAGAAAATGCATCAAACAGCTTAGCAAAATATTCACTCTGCTCCGAGATATAAGTCTTTAAAGTTAGGGGTGTGCGGTAATTAGAGACTGTGCGGCAATTAGAAGAAATACGGTAGTTTAACTTAATAAACGAAATTGATTGAATGATCTTAATGTTTATAAAAAATGGAATAAGTAAAAAAGTGCCGTAATGAAGAAGGTAAATAACAGGCATCACATGTTATTTACAAATCAAGATTTGATTCAGCAATCACTTAAAAGCCACTTATTTTGAGAGCTCACAACAGCATAATTCGGAAATGATCGTCCGTCCTCATGATCAGGAATGCATATAAGACTTTTTCTCCGGTGAACAAAACAAGGTGAAATCACTTTAACCGGAGAATTTAGCTTGGTCCCCAATGGCAAAAAGTCAAATTTTTGGTCGTCCAATTCTGTGCTCTTGGCTCCGAGATTATCCGTTCCGAGCCACTAGCAGGAGTGAAAATTTTAAAATTAGGAGACAAGAGCAGGAGCGAAAAATTTAAGACTAAGAGCAAGAGCAAAAATTTCGAGACTGAGAGTCAAAAGCAACAGCGAAAATTTTGTAATGCCCAGCACTGACTGTGGTGGTACCGTACCTCTAATTTAGGCAGTTTTAATAGTGAATCATAACCCCTGGCAGGTTTTAAGCATTAGTGTTTTTCGAGTTATGCATCGGTTGAACCTTTTTACAAATAATTTTCATTAAAAAGAGCTATGGCGAAATAAGATTTATTTCTTGGTGTGTTGCAGCTATGTTCACATTCGGTCCCGCAAGTGTTTCAATCAAATTAGCTTCCATAGGCTCTTTAGCAATAGGTGTTTGAGGAGCACTGCTAGGAGACAGTTTTCCTTCAAGTGTTTTTCGCAATAGATCTCTGCAGTTGGTGTGACTGTTCTTCATATTTTTCATTAGAGATCGCAGTTGGAGGGCCAACTCGCGGACTAAAAATTCAAAATACTTTAGAACATAAATTATATACAGAATTTACTCTAATAAGCTTTTTCAGAAATTTTGACTGTCAAATTTCAATTTTCGTCCACTTTGTCGGAATTTTTAGGAGGTTGAAAAATAGAAGACCACAATCTGCAATTAGAGTAAATACGCTAGGTCAGGGCTCTTAGATTCTTTTTTAGAAAAAAGGACATTTTGAAATTTTGACTACTGTTGTAGCGAAAAATTTTTGTAAAACTTCAAAATTAAAAAAGATGGCCATAGTATAGAACATCCTTCCCTCCCATAATTTTTTTAAACACTATTAAAAAGTACAGTCGACTCTCGATTTAACATACGGGCTGGGGACCGAGTGAAGTCGTATGTTAAATCGAGGGGTATGTTAAGTCGGGGGTATGTTAAAGCGAGAGTCTTTTTGCCTCAATTTCACATGCCGTATGTTAAATCGAGGATTTATTAAATTTCCTAACAGCAAAACATTTCCACGGATGTTGGAAGGAAGAACAATAACGAGGATATTGGCAAACGAGACAATATCAATGATGTCGGCAGTCAATCATTCTTCAGGAGCAAAATAACCTGGAATTGATTTCTGCTTCATACTCTTGTATCGTTCTTAATATAGAGATATATAGATATAATATAATAATATAGATCCAGTTCATCAAGCAATTTGAGAGTGGCAGGATCAGAGACTGTATCGGCATAGCGCTGGAAGATTCTCAATGCTTGGCTTGCTTCTCGGACAGTGACTGCAGGCTCTTCATCTTCGATTTCTACCATTTCGGAGTCGCTGTCTTCTGCTGCTGCTTCCACATCCTTCTTTTGGACATCCTTTCAAACATCTATTCCGGCCAATAAGAGAGTTCCACAAAAAACAATGACGCAACTGAATACAATTTTTCCAACAAAAAAAAACGTTACAATTCAAAATGCTCATTTATTTTTTTCTAATTTTATTGACAGTATGTTAAATCGAGTGTAGATTTCTTTGTCGGGACCAAGCCCAGCCGCATGTTAAATCGAGGGTATATGTTAAATCGGGTGTATGTTAAATCGGGTGTATGTTAAATCGAGAGTCGACTGTACCCAAATATACGTCCCAGACCCCGGAAAAAGCCTAACGCATAGAGTAGTTACAGCGACTTTCATACGGAAAATTTTATTATTTGTGGCTTTACGGTCAGTTGTTTTAGTGCAAAAAGGACCCAATGAGAGGAGGGGTGAAATCAAGTCTAGCCGAATTTTAAGGTTAAGCGTCGGTAATGTTGTAAAAGCATCAAGGCTTGGAGCCAGCGCGTACTCTAGTTTTCTTGCGCTTAAAAGTTTTGGAATGCTCAGCGCCGACGGTAAAAACCCAACAAGCTTTAAGGCCGGCGACGTCTCTGAAATTTTGATAGGAATAACACTATAATGCAACTGCTTCTTAGAAAAAGATAAAAGTTATGTCGCAGCAAAGTTTAATCGTATAAAACGCCTCAGTTTAAACTTTTTTTACTTCTGACTTTTGGCCTTTTAAAAAATTATAGTGAAAAATTTCCCATGATTTTTTTCTGACTCAGAAAAAACACCCATTTTTTCTGGGTCAGTATCCACAGTTAACTACGGTGCAAAACCTGACTGAAAAATGGGTGCTTTTTCTCAGTCGGAAAAAAATCATGGGAAATTTTTGAATAAAAAACATTTTTAAAAGGCCAAAAGTCAAAAATAAAAAAAGTTTAAATTGAGGTGTTTTATATTACCATGTTTTTCGTCCAATAATTCAATCTTGATCATCACATGTTTTCTCATTTGTATAAAATTGTCTCTGCTGTTCTCCCTGCATCGTAGCATAACTCTGGAAATCATAAAAAATTAGTGTGTTATGATAAGTAAGCAGATAAGCCATTTACCTATATTCATAGTTGCCAGACTCCAGCCTTGGAAGATAGTCCCTGGCTTCATTGACTGCAGCTTCCTCGTCTTCCAACTCCTTCATTTTCAGACAAAAAGATAAATACTCAAACTTGGCATCCAAATATTTGCGTATGGAAGCCTGGGTGTCGGGAATGGCTTTAGTGACATAATTGTTCAGCTGCTCGATTAGTTCGTCCATCTAAAATGTGACCGAAAATAAGTAATCGGATGCAATTTTGTAATTTTGGCTAATTTGGCACAAAAAAGTATTGCCCAAAAAAATTCTGTTGGTACGATCTTGTATGTAAAATAAAGGGCTTCAAAATGAGCTACAGTCGAGTCTCGATTTAACGATCACCCGATATAACGATCACTCCCAATTTAACGATCACCTGAGACAAGTTTGGTTGGTCTGAACTAAATTAAGGCAAAGAAAGTCTCGATACAACGATCACTCGATTTAACGATCACCTCGGTTTAACGATCACCCTTGATCGGTCCCAAAAGTAAAAATTACACTCGATTTAGCGATCACAACCAAAAAAAACGTATTTTGAATTGCCACATTGTTTTAGGAAAAAGCCCTGGAACTGGCGGAGCGTCTCGGAATCGAAGGCTTCAAGGCAAGTGTGGGCTGGCTGGAAAAATTCAAACATCGCCATTCGATCAAGTTCCGCACCAATCAGGGAGAAGCCGGGGAAATCGACATGGAAGCTCTGGGCGATTGGCAACAAACCCTTCTCCAACAAGCCATCGCAAAGTTCTCGCCCGACGATGTCTTTAATGCCGATGAAACAGGTCTCTTTTGGCAGCTCCTTCCCAACAAAACACTGGCATTCAAAGGTTGGTGTATTTTTTATTTGAATATTCATTGTTTCTAATATTTTTTACAGGTGAGCGATGCACGTCCGGCAAGAAATCCAAGGAAAGAATCACAGTTTTGGTCGGGTCGAACATGTCTGGGACGGAAAAGCTGCCATTGCTGGTGATTGGGAAGTCTGCTGCCGAGATGCTTCAAGAACCAAGAACCTCCAGTCCAGTACAAAGCGAACAAGAAGGCTTGATGACTGGCAATTTTTATTGATCAAAATAAAAAAATGTTCTAACTTTCTTATTTCTTTCAGCAGACATCTTCGAATCGTGGTTGATGGATTGGGACCGGAAACTCAAGCGTCATGATCGAAAAGTCTTGCTCTTCCTCGACAACTTCAGCGGCCACTGCAACATCAAGCTCGAGCAGATCACTATCAAGTTTTTTCCACCTAATACAACTGCCGAGTCTCAGGTTAGTCTTAAAATTTATTGAAGCTTTATTTAAACTTATTCTTTTAGCCTTGTGACCAAGGAATCATCGAGAACGTCAAGGTTCACTATCGCCGATTCCTTCTCCGTGAAAGAATCTCAGCCATCGATGACGACCGCCAGTATAAAATCAATCTTCTGCATGCTCTCCAGTTCCTCCGTCGCTCATGGGATGCAGTCAAGCCAGAAACACGTTGCCAGAAACATGTTCTCCTAGTAAACACCGCATTGTTGTTCTCCGCTTCTTTTCATTAATAAATACGGCACACAACGTTGAACGTGTTATTAACTCTTTGAAAGTCTCGAAATAACGATCAGCAATATTCTTTCAGAATAAAGGTCTCGATATAACGATCACCTCGATACAACGATCACCTCGATTTAGCGATCACCTGAGGCGTGTCCCCAGGGTGATCGTTAAATCGAGACTCGACTGTATGGACAAGCTACATGTGGTTAACGCCGAGGCCTGCCGGTGAGACCGGTTGGTTCTGGTGCAGAGTTTCATGAAGAATCCGATTCTCCGAACCGTTTTTGAAGAAGAGCCGGTTTTGCTCAAGATTACTACCAATTTCTGAATGGCGTCACATGGGGCTTGGGTATATTTAGAAAGTTAGGTGGTACTCGAATATCTTATTGACACATGCATGACTTATATAGTTCGTTAGAAAGAGCAGAGTCTCAGCTTTCTAACGGAGACAGAGGCCTTCGGGCGGGATTTCGGGAAATATTGTAACATATTTGTTCCGAAGAAACAACTGTGCATCTTTTCAAAACGGGTTTTTTGACTTAAATAGGCAAAATTAGGTGGGATACAGCTGTCTGATCAGCAAGTTTGAAATAGCAAACCATTAATGCACCGAAAATTGCTTCAAAGTAACCCTCTCGAGACAAAAAACATTTTAACTAGTGAAAAATTCGATATTTTAATAATTATTGTCTCGAGAGGAATTCGAATTTTGACGGTAACTTTTAATTTTATTGAGCAGTTCTTGAAGCAAATCGACCATGCTGAACACGAATCCGGTGTCAAAATTTAAGGTTGGTCTGGCGATGAAAAAGGTTTTCTTCAAAATGCTTTATCAGATATTGGTTAATCTTTTTGAAAAGGTTAGAGGATAGTAGAGCTACCGTATTTCCTCTAATAGAAGCCCCGGGGCTTATATTTTTCACTCAGCCTCAAGGGGGCTTCTATTGGAGAGGGCTTATATGGGACGGGGCTGATTTACCGTCACGGTTTTCGCCGTTGACAAAATTCGCCGTCGCAAAATTTCACGTGAAACGTTTTTTCTGACGTTTTTATAAAGAAAGTCTCTAAACGCTCTATGTATGTAATGAATCACAAAGAAATTGTCAACAAAAAAGGCGCGAATCCAAATGAAATCTTTTTTATTTTAAGGGGTGCTTATATTAGAGAGGGGGCTTATATTTTTCACTCAGCTTCTAGAGGGGGCTTCTATTAGAGAGGGGGTTTCTATTGAAGGGGGGGCTTCTATTAGAGGAAATACGGTATATAAGTCATGCATGTGTCAATAAAATATTCGAGTACCAGCTAACTTTCTAAATATACCCAAGCCCAATTTGACGCCATTCAGAAATTTGTAATAATCTCGAGCAAAACCGGCTTTTTCAAAAACGGTTTTAGATTCGGATTCTCCATGAAATTCTGCACCAGAACCACCCGCTTTCACCGTCAGGCCTTGGCGTGTTAAAAAATTTTGGATAAAAACGCTCAGGTCCAGACTCGTTTGACCTTTCAAACTATTGATTTTCTTGATCATTACAAACCTTAGCAACCAATGTGGATTGTTCTTTTTTGAAGGATTTGTGACAATCTCCTAAAGCTTTGAACAGTTCTTGTTCGTTTAGTGAAGTCTCTCTGGAAGCTATCTCACAAAATGTGCTTCCAAAGGCTGCAAAACTAATGTCAAATCAACTGTACTAGCTCAAAAGTGTTTACCATCCTGAGCCATAGCTATGTGGTAGTTGCTTTTAGAGATGTCCTGACACTTCTTGACTAAAGTCTTATAAAATTGAGAATTGCCTTCCAATTTGTCCATCAACTTGGTCATCAAGTCATTGCATAGAATAGCTCTAGACAGTCCCAGGGCATCTGCTGTTTTTGGGTCCATGGACTCCACAAACCAGTGCTTGAATTTCTTAAGTGCGATCTCTAGAGTTTGGCTTTGCTCTCCCACATCAAATTGCAGTTTATTAAAAGATAAGCGAATCGGACCTTAAATAGTTGGTTAAGCGCTTGGATTTTACTCTGTATTATTTTTAAGGTTAGAGGATAGTTTGCAGTGCAACCAACTAGCAAATTAAAGAAAGTTCAACAATCAAATAGCAAAATTACATGGTGACCCAAATTCGTCCCTGGTTTTCTTTTGACCCTAACTTGTAGGCAGAATTTTGAAATTCTGTAAATGCTAATCGACTCAGAATCAAAAATCAATTTTGTGGTATATAATGTCAAAAACACAATTTTTGCTTGGTCCCCCTGTGTTTTAGGTCCTGTTCCGTTAGTGGCCTCTGCATAGGCAAGGCGCAAACCGCAGAGGGGACTAAAAATTATGTTTTTACATTATATACCAAAAAATAGCTTTCTGATTCTGAGTCAATTGGCGTTTATAGAATTTCGAAATTCTGCTTACAAAAAAGTTGGTAACCGGACATTTAGCAGAATTTTGAATGAAATTCGGTTATTTTCGCCCGAATTTCATTCAAAATTCTGCTAAATGTCCGGTTGCCATAAAAGTTATGGCCAAAAGAAAACCAGTGACCAATTTGGGCCACTCTGTAGAATTTGATAAATCTTTTTATCCATTCCGGCTCACAATATTTAGATAGCATACTTGGACTCTGCCTAATTAGGGCAGCAATCATTGATTTGTCTTGTCCCTTTACGCCCACACTATTCACTGCCAAAATCTCATCTCCAGGCTTAACTCTGCCGTCCTTGTCCACCGGTGAGCCTTCAAACACCTGGACAACGTAGAGACAAGGACAATGTGGAGCTCCTCCACCTATTGCTACACCTGGAAATTATCTTTTTGTTTTCTCAAAATGTGAAAAGTGAATAGAAGCAAACCTATATGGCCTTCTTGATCCTTTTGCAACTCAGCCACATCGGCTATCAACCGAATTTGATGTTGTGCTTGCTGACCAGAATGAGCTGATTGGATTTGGAAGCCAAAATCCATTGCAACTATCAAATAAAAGTATAGAATCGAAAAGTTACGACCATTTTGTACTTCGCATCAATAACTATCAGAATAATAATATTTTCTGTAAATTTTATTCAATATTATTGTTTGTGGCATTTTGTTAATATTTATTTTAAAAGGCTATAATGCTTTAATTATTGACATTTTTATCGCTCAAAAAATCGTGACCCTCAAAATTTCTACCTTCTGTAAGAAAATTAAAGTATTTATTGGATAAATAGAGTATCTGGTAACAGCTGAAAGACAGTAAAAATCATTTGACAGGATTTTTTTTGACATGCATTCATTCACTCTTCATAAAGCGGCAAATATGCCTTCTCAAAGTACTTCAACACTCGATATGCTCTGAAAACAATGACCTGCAGGGGGATACACAGAAAGACTTCAAACAAGTTCCAAATGGCCAGGGATTTAGTTAGACCATAGGCTAAATTTAAAAATTTTAAATTGATTAAATTCTAAGATTTGTTGTTACCATCATCTTCTGAAACAGCCTGTTTTAATTGATCGGACCAATCCAGAAAAAATTTCCAGGAATCGGAGAGGTGTGGAAACATTGTCAAAACCACTGAGACCACAGCCAAAGATGCAAATACAAGCAGAGTCAGCACCTGAAAATAAAAAAAAATAATTGTTTACAAAAAATCCAACAGTTTGCCTTACATTTGAAACCAGAAAAGGCAAATAATAGCTAGACTTTCTAAGATGAGTACCCACTAACACTAGTCGAAAAACAAAAGCTCTCCAAAAAGGTGGAAAAACGAGCAGTAGAGAACATAGTTCAGCATAGACGCAGAAATCGGCAGCTGCGATTCGGTAAGGCAGAAGAACGACATAGTAAATGGCAAGAACCAAAAAAGGCAAATTAACCACGAAGCCAAGAATCCCAACAGCCTTGGCTACATCCTGAAACGACAAAAAAACATTTTAAATATGGACAAACACTTTCGTTGTCGTAAAAAGACAAATTGTTGCCGTAAACAATTTTTGACGTAAATTTACTTTTTTGTTGTAATTTACTTCATTTGGCTCACACCCTTTCAAAATTTGAATCTTAGTGTATTAGGGAAATTGGCGCCAATAAAAAACTATCAAAAATGGTCGATTTGAGACCCCTTTTTTGTTTCATGCCTCTGACCTGATTTTTTCCTTTTTGGCTTGTGCATGCTTATAGCCAAAATATTCCTCGCATTAAGAACTCTCGAATGAGCCATCACTTGCCCATAAAACACGTAAAATTTTTAAAACACTTTGAAAATTTTCGAAGAAATTTCGGCTCTATTTAAGAAGAGGTACCATTTTTTGCCTTGTTCCCCCCTATTGATTTTTTGTAAATTTTATTGATAACACACCACTTCCAATAACCAGTGTTTCTTGAGGTTTTTGTATGTGAAATGATATATCCTAAGCCTAAAGGCTAAGCCTAAGACCTAAGCCTAAAGTAAGGTTGGGCATGGGGGTCGTGAGTCTGAAAACTAGAAATATTGGGGTAAATGGGGTTAGTATGCCTGAAAAGTAGAAATTTTTGTGTGGATGGGTGTTGTATGGCTGAAGTAGAAATAAGTTTTATCCACCCATTATCCACACAAAAATTTCTACTTTTCAGGCATACTAACCCCATTTACCCCAATATTTCTAGTTTTCAGACTCACGACCCCCATGCCCAACCTTACTTTAGGCTTAGGTCTTAGGCTTAGCCTTTAGGCTTAGGATATATCATTTCACATACAAACGAACCTCAAGAAACACTGAATTATTATCTTGGAATTGTCTATGGTGTGTTATCAATAAAATTTACAAAAAAAATCAATAGGGGGACCAAGGCAAAAAATGGTACCTCTTCTTAAATAGAGCCGAAATTTCTTTGCCTTATTGATTTGATTGAGATCCCGCCAAGTTTTTCTGCCTAATTTTTTTCAAACAAAACCGGAGAGTCGATAGGTGAGTCAATTTGATGCATTTTGGTACCAAGGATGTATACAAAAAATAAAAATTTAGGGTTTTTTGTAGGGTAGCACGCGGTCGGGTACCCGAACCAACCGAACCAAAGCCATTTTGGCAATTACCCGAACCGAGAACCGGGTGTCCAGGAACCGGAAGAACCGAGAACTGTGCAGGAACCGACGGTTCGGTTCCAAACAAGCATTGGATAGAATTGCTTAGAAAATTTGAAACCTTTAATTTAAAAG